>JARKIC010002035.1:0-81114 GCA_029378375.1 Mycena olivaceomarginata
AACGAGAACATTGATGTGTATGGAACCCTTGCTGTGCAAGTGTTCTGGCTAGATCTGATTGAACGAGAATAGACTCGAACAAACAGGAAGCACAGTAGCGCGGTGATGTAAAGCTTCGCAGCTATGAGAAACAAACGAGAACAAGTTGCTGGGGTTCTCCAAAGCGAGGTGGATGCCGATTCCAAGCGTAGACAGTACAGGCAGTAGTGGGTTCCGATCCCAAGCTCTTTACAACACAACCCAAACAACCAAATCCAAACAGTTCCAGTCACTTTCAGACTATTCAGGCGAACGGCAAAGTCGGATCCCAAGGATACCGATCACAAAAGAAAAGATTCCAAGCCAAGATGAATTCTAAGAGACACCTTGTTCGAACTCCCCGGTACCTGCCCAATTCGCAAGTGGTTTCGCCTACTAGCCGTGGGGTTATTCCGTGAAGTCGCCCAAGATGCCCCTGCTACTAAATACAAAGCCCTTGAAACACATGGAAACGTCCGAGAATAAGTAAGTATGAGTAAAATAGTCCGTTTTATCCGTCCGACTTCTGTGTATCCATGTAAGAATGGGTATCTGAGTCCTCCATGGCTGCCCATGTCGAGCACGCCATCCTGGTGCGATCCTGTGCACATGTGCAATCGGTCAGACTGTGCCGGAGCCATCACAACCGATCCCCTATGTCATCCTGACTGTATATGCTGTTCCTCCCAATGCCTGTGCCTTCCCGTCTACCGGAACGTCTGGAACAGAAGCTCCCAGTCTATAGCTCCTCAGGATACCGCATTCGAAGTACTTCCCAGTATGGTACTTGTTCCAAGAGCCGACGAGTGTAGGTCCCAAGTGATCGGACCCTCGCTTAGTGACCATCCCTTATCCGGAATGCCTGGGACAGCGTGGAACCATCAAGATGTGATGTTCCCAGCCCCTTCCAGTGATCATTTGATCAGAACGCGGTACGCGTCCCATGTCCAACACACCACAACAGGATTCCAGTCCGTCCCCGTCTAGTTCCGTGAGCAGGAATAGAGTAGACCTCACGTTCCACTTGTTCAGTGGGCTACACATCTCCTACAGGTTTCGGAGCGAGCACATGCCATGGTTCCAGAGTATCCCTCCCCATTCCCATCCGTTACTCAGTGGTTCCTGCCCTGCCAGCTACTTGGGAACCTCAGTACTGACGCTTCTGGAGCGTAGCCCGGCACATGTCTTGTCATGAAAACACGAAAAGTGAAGATTTCATGGGTGGACAAATCCTGTGCTTATCAACGGGTGAAAGGACAATGGGGGAACACGGTCATGTCACCGTTTGATGGGGCACATTCTTGGATTAAAACATGTCTCGCGTTGAAGAAACAAGCCAAACACCTTTCACCAACTCTTCAGAAAACATGTTCTAGGAGTTTGAAATGTTCAAGTATATAACAATGAGGACCAGAGCATCGGTATTATTTGTACAGAACAAATAAGTAAAAGGTATAAAAGGCCTGTAAAAATGTAGTGTAGAGGAACTTACGCCCCTGGGCAATACACCCCTTTTCTCACGCACTTTGGAACAGTTTTGGAACGGTTACGGAACTACGTTGGATTTGGAACTCGCACAGAACTTACGGAACTTGGAACTTGGAACTTGGAGCTGTGTTGATTTTTGTGGACCGACTACACCAAGGGGCGATCAGTCAACTGCCATCACAGATGGACCCTCTGCAGGATGTTCGTGTTTGTTACTGCCGTTGATCTCACTTACAGGGTCCCGTACTCATGTAGATATGGGCCACTTAATGCCTTTATTACCTCCTCAAACCACCTAAACACCTAAATTAACATTCTCCCGTACTCGTGTTGTTGTAGATACGATCCCGCGTCCATCGATTAAGTATGTGTTCTGGTCGCGCACACGCCTACACGTGACCCTGTAAGCGAGATCAATGGCAGTGACAAACACGAACATCCTGCAGGGGGTCCATCTGTGATGGCAGTTGACAGCTAGCCCCTTGGACTACACTAGAACTATCAAGACTCACTTACCTGAATTGCAACAGCCATATACTTTGGTTGGATCCCCCAAACTCACACGGACTACGTCGCTTGATTTTGTTGGAACACGTTGGTTGGGTTTTGGGTTGTTTGGGTTGTTGGCTGTTCTTCCCGCCTTCGCACTATTTCACGGGTCGGCTCGTTACGTTCGTTTCATCACGTATCATGAGTTAATGCATGTCCCAGAGCAAAATCCAACCAAAAAGATTAAATTTTGCGAGAGGTACGGCTTGCCATCAAATCCGTGGACATATCAGGGGCTAGAATAGTATCAAAGCCTGTGGTCAGAGGCAATTACGAGCGGCATCTTCTGGACCACTCTGCTCTCTGTAATTTACAAAATGTGTCCATGAACTCTTCAACTGTTTGTGCCCCGCCGCTTGCCGGCCTCTTACCATCATGTGTACCAGACGTCCAAGAATACAATCAAAACGTGACACCATTTGAAATCAAGCTGACGTGGAAAAGGCTCGGGCCGCGAGGAGTCGACCGAAGGTCGACGACGAGCGGCGTCTTCAGGACTCTGCTCCTGGTGCACTGAGACCAATTTTCTAATAAGAGAACTCAGCTGTTTGTGCCCGCCGCTTGCCGGCCTCTACAATCATTCAAAGCTGAAGTTCCTCGCGTTCATCGCATTGTCACGTGATCGCGTCGCACCCAACCTAAAACATTCATTATTTCGCTCATTCGTTTCCAAACCTGATACTACAGCTGCAAAACCCACATCAAACAACATGGATTGATTCATATTAAAACTCTTGGTAGCTTTCCACTACTCCGCGATCAGATTTTGTACAACAAACGTACTTGATACATTCACCACGCCGAAGTTGGGACTACATACAACAGTAGAGATCGTCGAGGGTCGCAGAATCTCAATGCAGAACCCAGCGAGATGAAGAGCGGAAAGGGTTTTTATATGTCCGGGCGGCAGAGTCCGGCGAGGCACGTCCCTGCCGGGCGAGAAGTGGAAGATGAGGGTGAAACTCAGGCGTGGTGGAACAAGGGGAAGGCAAGGGTAGGGTAGGCTGAGGCCGAGGGCACACCACCAGTATATGGACTGGGGATGGATGGCGAGGAAGGTACAGCATGTATCGCGCCTGCGGCTTCGCCACTTCGTTTGCGTGGAGTGCGATGACGGGGCGCGCCCAGACTGAGACAAGACTTCCATCCATCCGTCGTCGCCGGTTAGAGGAGCTCCAGACTGGTCGCTCTGCAAACCAGGGCAGGCAGGCACGGATGGGCAGACGCCGGTCCATGCGTATGGTGCAGGCCGCCAAGGGCGCAATGGAACACACATTCGGCACCCGAGGACGGATGGGACGGAACGTCCTTCGCGCTGCCCGCTTTCAGGGCGCGATGCGGGGTGGGCCCAACGCACGCGGCCATCTATACGGTGCCGCGCCGTCGTCGTCGGGCGGAGAAGGAGCCGCTCGAGCCCATGCCCATGCTACCGCGCAAAACAGGGACACGCGGGAACCACGCAGGTCCTGACGCTGCCATCCGCCTCTCGCGCGTCGCATCGCATGCGCCAGGCGGGGTGCAGGCCGCAGGGAGGATCGACGGGCTCGCTCGTAGCGGCAGGACGCCGTGGACGCGTTTCACGGCACGGAGACGTGCGCCTGTGTCGATCTCGCGGACTTGAGTCCCACCACCACCACCGACCGGGCTCGTACAGCTGCCGAGGAACGCCTGCTCCAACGGACGAGGTCGGGCTGGTGCTCGTACACATGCTTGTCGCCTCACGACGCATGGCGCGCGTGCTGTTATTGTATGAAAGGAAGGCGCCGCACCCACCGCCCCCCGGCAGCGATTGCGATGTCTGCGCCCTCCACGAGCCCACCCGTGAGCGTGGGCGTGCGTGTGTATATACGGGGAGGGGCGTGCTGTGTGCAGCGACGAAATGGAGAACCGTCCATGTGACGATCAGCGACTCCGAATGAACGTCGGGGGCGGTTACAGGATGCCGACAATGTTGGAGCGCGAGCGTAACGCCGGATGCCCAGCGAGAGTCGACGGACGAGCACGAGCTGTGCGTGCAGGTGCAGGCGAACGAGCGCTGTCGAGGACGCGAGAGGAGGGTGGATAATAGATGAGCGCGAGAGCGGCGCCGAGGCATGAAGAGATACAAGTGGCTGGTGGCAGGAGCATGCGGACGAGGACGAGCTGCGCTGCGCTAGGAGCGTGCGGAACCACAGGCGAACGAGCGCCGACGAGGACGCGAGAGGAGGGTGGATAAGAGATGAGCACGATTGGGTGGGGACGTGACGTGAGATGGATGTCAAGTCAGGAGCAGGCGGACGAGCACGAGATGCATTGCGCCGGGAGGGCGTGAGGCAGGAGTGGGGTAGGTAGCTGTAGCTCTGTCTGCATCATCCCCCGGCGTCTCCCAATATACGCAGCCCGTCCCATCCTCGTTTCCTCCTTCTCCCTACACCACACTACCGAAACACCCCTCCCCACCCCGCGACACACCACACATGGCACCGAGTCAAACACAAGGAACGACAGCGTCCCGCGGCCGCCGCACCGCCAGCACGGCGCGCCACCCATGCGCACGTCGCCCGGCGCGTAGACCAAGACGGGCGCGGGCGGCGGGTAGCTGGCGGAGACGGGCGCAGCGGCGCACGCAGGCAGGTCGGGCGCGGGCGACAGGAACGCGCGGCCGGGCGAGCGGGCGGGGCGTACAGCCGCGGCAGGGGCCGCTGGAACGTCGTCGAGTTGAAGTGGGGGCCGGAGCCGGAGCCGGGGGCGTCGGGCGCGTAGACGAGCACGCCGGCGTACGGGCGCGCGTACCTGCTCCAGCACTTGTGGCACGGGCGCGTGGGGTCGGCGTGTCTGTAGTCCGTGTTGTTGCCTGCGGGTGCGTCAGCGCCATCGTCGATGATCGGCGTAGAGAATATGGACACGCACACCTGTGGCACTCGTAGTGCGGGGGGTAGACGAGCATCTGCCCGTTGTGGAGCAGGGGGGTGCCCGGGGACGGGGGTGTGTGTCGGCCGCCCGTCTGGGAGGCCGCCGGCACCGCCACCAGCGGGCGAAGGCTTTCCTACATGAGCTTCGTCTTCATACCGAACGACTCGAACCTCACTGTTTTGTGAAGTCTCACGCTGCATGACGGCGTTCGATGCGATAGTTCTCCTGAACCAGATTCCATCATCTTCCTTGTTTCGATAGCGCCGGAAAGCATTTATTTCCCACCGCAGCAAACGTTATTCAACAACGTGTTCTACATCCGCTGATGTCTATTTACTTGGGGTTCAGATGGCAACTTGGTCGGGCCGTCTTTACTATGATGTGCTGTGCTGAAGCTATCTTGGGCGCTTTTTCGACAACAGCTACTTGCTTTCTTCCACTATGCCTCGACTTCGACTCTTCGGTTCCTCCACCAATGAGTGGGTGTCTCCTCTTGTCCTGGCCGCCCGGGGCCTCGTCTCGGTGGGCAACTGCGTTCCATTTCCGTTCGTGAATACGGCGCTCTCCTCGGGGCTGGCGCTGCTGGAATTGATTCAGGTGGGCGACCAGCTGCAGATGAACTTGAGGTGTACGGCTCACTTGCTTATTTCTACAGACGGTGGGGCAATCGGGGGATGATATGAAATATCTTGCGGAGTCTATCGTCACCATAATGAAGCTTCTGCGTGAAGAGATGGACTTGCATCCCACCACCGAGAACACGAAGTTTGCCCAAGTTTGCGAGGAATTTACCGAGTATGGGTTTAACTTGCCATACATTCCATCCCCACTGACGGCACCTCCACTTTGCAGGCATCTTATGCAGTTGTCAAAGGATCTGGAATCGATGTCAAAGAACTGGTCGTCATCGAAATTCAGGAAATACCTGAACTCCCACAATATCCGAGAAGAAATTTCCCTGTTCACACGCCGAGTGAGCGATCTCAGAGCTAATGCGACAGTAAGTGCAGCTGGTTGCTTTGCGTTGAAGCTAACTGGAGACGCTTAATTCTCTCAGCTCATTGCTGCCGCCGGCACAAGAATGGATCTCGTTCCGGTCGTAACAGGGGTAGCAGCGGTTGAATCGAAAATCGACAATTTACACCGACAACTCGTCGAACAACGCTCCTCTCTCGTCAAGAGTGCAGCGGAAAGTCTCAAGCAGGAATTAACCCCCTTTGAAGAAGACGTGCGTGGCTGTCCTTTGCTAATTCCCTGCGCGTCCGACAGTTTACCAAGTTCCATACCCTCAAATTGGGTGATATCCACCTTGACTTCTGCTCCGCCCGGGTGGCGAATTTCTCCGAGTTCCGCCACGACGGTCGCGAGAAGAAAGAGATAGGTTGGACAGACTACAAAGCAACAGTCAATGGTTGCATTCGAACGGTCCGAGTCTATCAAGGTTCAGATAGTACAGAAGTCAGTGCAGTCATTTCGTGCACTTCTCAATATTCATTTAACCGGGATAAAAGTCGTGGAAAGGGTTCCTGTCATTTCTGGCGGATAACTCACCGTCAGCACAGTTACATTTTATCTTAACCTGTACTCACCAACCTCCTAGCTCTCCACATTTGCCTCAATTATTCGGGTTTTGCAGCTCTCCGAGATTACGATCCCTCGTTTTTCACGGAGGTGGGTGGTCGTTCTTTATATGAGCTAGAGCTAAATTTTCAGTATAGAGTATCGATCACTCGACGAGTACGGAAGCTCACTTGAATCGGCTCAAGCCATTGTCGACTGGGAACTGGGTCTGGTATCCCCTCTTTTTATGTCCGTCTGCAGTCAGTCAATGACATTTATGTTCAGCTCGTCGATTTTGTCCTCTTGGGATTTCACTGGCTTTCCTTTGAATCGCAAGTTTGCGATGGTCAACGAAGACGGCAAGTTCGTCTTGACACATGTTGATAAACAGTTTACCACTAGCATGGATTATCACCAGGTTCGTTCATTCATCCCCTTCATCTACATCTTTATAATAGTGGCTTCACGCGCAGTATCCCTCATTTCTCGCATGGTTCGTCACCATGAGTATTAGAGACGCTCCCGTAGCTCGTATTACCACTCTTCGTCTCTGCCAGGACAACTGCCACGGAATATCCGACCAGCACGGTCCATTAGTCTGGTCCGCTGGGAATCTGCGAGAAACCTTGGGGTCTCTCGTTGCTCTACGCCGAAGCGGCTTCTCGGGGGTCGACAGTCCACTCTACCGGGGTTGCGTTTATCACCACCGCGGAGGGTCCCCGGTAGCCCAACTTGTTGGAGACAGAGCAGTGACTCCAGAAGATTCTTGGAGTGTCTATAAGGTCATTGACGGTGAGATGAAATGGCCCAATGACGACTGCTTTCCGGTTGTAAATGCAGAATCAAGAGGTGGTTTTACTCAGTGTGTACCGTTTGATTATTTCACATATTCTTACTAAGCTGTCTCTCTGTTTGTCAGTTTCATCGTGCCACTCACAGGGAAAATCCAAAAGTGGATCTCAATGCATGACCGGAGACCACGCTGCGGTTATTTTCTCAATGCCGAAATCGAGTTTGGAAGGTCTGTGCCCGACATCACTCACGCTTGGATGGGGCAGGCGAGTTCCATTCGCTCAAAATTCGAATCCTCAGACGCATTCGAAGTTTCGGGGTTTTACGTCTGTAAGCTTGAACTTGTCCATCGCCAAATTTCATGTCACACCTTGAAAGGGACTTACGCGGGCCTCATGCTGGCGTGGGAGATGACTCTCAATGCCGAAGCCACATGTACACCTGATGCTATTCTCGACAATTTGCCGGACAAGATCCACGTATTTGTTCAGGTTCCTCTAGTCCACGAGGAGCACATAGAAGAGCCCAAAATCTACTGGTCAACGGACGCCAATGTTACCACAACCGCATCGATCCCGCCTGGGGCACTCACGATCAAGATGCGCTGGAAATCATATATGGAAACAGCAATGTGGGAACCTCACCACTATGAGGTTGCCGAGGCTGCACTGAAGCGGCATGGATTGGATTCTACGACGAATATTGCCCAAGCTCTGGATCTGCCAATGCTTGAGGTGCCCTCTGACAGACGTGAACCTGGTGAGTTCACCATTCGGCGAGTGAGCATTCATTTTATTTATATCAAATAGAACCTGTGAGCTGGTTTGGGTATTATGTGAAGGATCCGCATACGTGGGAGGAACTTGAAAAGACTCTGGATTGGTGAACAAGACGATTTTCATGGAACTTGGATCATTTAGGCGGAAATGTGTGTGTATATTGGGGAGATCGCACATGGGACAGGAGACTAAGGGCCGAGAGGAACAGGCTACACTTTCCCAGCTTCTCTTATTGGATAGACACTGTATATACTGTACTACTACGACCGAGTGTTCAGGTGACGGGTGACCCGGCCCTCTGAACTTTGGCTACTAGTGACGGTGACGTGAGATTTTGGCTGAAATAGGCTCAAAAATGCATTAAAATCTCTCTCTCGGCATCCGCCGAACCACTATGTACGGGATTTTCCCATGATTGCCGAGAAATGAACACCTTGGGGGAATGGGTACCATGGCATGAACACTCGGTCGTAATACTGCAGTACTCCAAACACGTTTTCTTTCAGAATAAGGTCGATGCGCGACTGAAGCGTTGCAAGAGTCCTCGTCTCTTAAAATAGAACCTTCAATTTTAGATTCTGGGCTGGCATAACGTTCAATTTCAAAACTGAAGTTCCTCCCGTTCATCGTATTGTCACGTGATCGCATCACACCTAGTATTTAATTCGTTCTCAAAGGCAAAGCCAAGAATAAGCCTTTCACACCGCAATCAAACATATTTGATACATTCGCCACGCCGAAGTTGGGACTACTACCAGTAAGGTCTTCGAGGTCGCAGAATCGCCATGCAGAATCCAGCGAGATGAAGAGTAGAAAGGGGTTTTACATGTAAGTATCCGGGACAGGAAAGCTCGAGCAGCAGAGTCCGCGGTAACGATGGACTAGAGGCGGAGGATGAGGGTGAAACTGAGGCGTGGTGGAACAAGGGGAAGGCAAGGGAAGGGTAGGCTGAGGCTGAGGGCACACCACCAGCATATGGACTGGGGATGGATGGCGAGGGAGGTACATTATGTATCGTGCCTGCGGTTTCGCCACCCCGCCCTGCTTGGGAGTGCGATGACGGGGGCGCCCAGACTGAGACAAGACTTCCATCCATCCGTCGCCGCCGGCGAGAGGAGCTTTAGACCGGTCGCTCTGCAAATCAGGGCAGGCAGGCACGGATGGGCAGAGTCCATGCGTATGGTAGGGAGCAATGGAACACATATCCGGCACCTGGGACAGAACGCCCGTCGCACTGCCCGCTCCCAGGACGCGATGCGGGGTGGGCCCAACGCATGCGGCCATCTATACGGTGCCGCGCTGTCGTCGGGAGGAGAAGGAGCCGCCCGAGCCCATGCTACCGCACAAGGCAGGGATACCCGGGAAACACGCAGGTCCTGACGCTGCTGTAAGACGCAAGACACATGACATCCACCCCTCGTACATCGCACCCGCCAGGCGGGGTGCGGGCCGCAGGGAAGATCGACGGGCTCGCTCGTAGCGTCTGGAAGCGCCGGCAGGACGACGTGGACGCGTTTCAAGGCACGGGGATGTGCCCATCCTGCGGCCCCCAAAGTGTTCCTCCTCGATCCCCCGACCCGTGTCCTCTTTCCCTTCCCCTTCCCCTTCCCCTTCCCCCTCCACTAGCGCCTCCACATTAGTCTCGCCTCCACGACGCACGACGCCGGTGGTGAAGAAAGCGAGGAAGCCCGGCACCGCGTCGTCATGTCCATCGCAGCAGCTACGCCAACCCTGTCCATGTCCCGCATCGAACGGATTGCGATGTCCGTCCACGCGCCCACCCGGGGAGCGACATCGTTCATTGCCCGTACGGCCCAGACCCCTCCATACACCTCTTCAGTACTTCCGCCGCTGAAAAGGCATCGAGGCGAGCCGCTCCGCTTCCCCCGGCACCCTCCATATTCTTCCTCTTCCTCTCCGCCCTCGCCACTTCGTCCTCGGCTCGTGCTACCGCATCTTCGAGCTCGCTAGGTGCCGCATCCACCTGTGAATCGACGCAGCTATATCCGACTGTTCTCCCGCAGCGAATAGAATGGGATGTGAGAGGTGCTGTCTACGTCTCCGCGAGCCGACCGGCGTGCGTGCGCGTGGGTGTAGTACGTGCGTCGGCGAAAAACGCCATACGGGGAGGGACGAAATAATGGAGCGCGTCAGGGCGCGATGTGTGCAGACCGACGCCGGGCGGGGAAGGAACAGACGACCATGCGGCGCTGACGAGTAGAGATGGAGCGCTTACAGGATGCCGACAGATGTTGGAGAGCGAGCGTAACGCCGGACGGCGAAGAGAGACGGATGCCCAGCGAGAGTAGACGGACGGGCACGAGCTGCGGCGCGTGCAGGCGCGGGACACGAGAGGAGGGTGGAGCGCGAGAGTGACGCCGGACGGTGAAGAAAGACAAATGGCTGGTGGCAGGAGCATGAGATGCGCTGCGCTGGGAGTGTGCAGAAGCACAGGCGAACGAGCGCCGACGAGGACGCGAGAGGAGGGTGGATAAGATATGGGCACGATCGGGTGGGGCGCGAGAGTGGCGCCGAGACGTGACGAGAGATGGATGTCAGAGTCAGGAGCAGGCGGACGGGCACGAGATGCATTGCGCCGGGAGTGCGTGAGGCAGGAGTGGGGTAGGTAACTGTAGCTCTGTCTGCATCATCCCCCGGCGTCTCATCCCACCTCGTTTCCTCCTCCTCCCTACCCCACACTACCGAAACACCCTCCCCACCCCGCGACACACGACACACGGCACCGAGTCAAAGACAAGGAACGACAGCGTCCCGCGGCCGCCGCAGCGCCAGCACGGCGCGCCGCCCATGCGCACGTCGCCCGGCGCGTAGACGGAGACGGGCGCGGGGGGCGGATAGCTGGCGGAGACGGGCGCAGCGGCGCACGCAGGCAGGCGGGCGCGGGGGACAGGAACGCGCGGCCGGGCGAGCGGGGCGGGGCGTACAGCCGCGGCAGGGGCCGCTGGAACGTCGTCGAGTTGAAGTGGGGGCCGGGGGCGTCGGGCGCGTAGGCGAGCGCGCCGGCGTACGGGCGCGCGTACCTGCTCCAGCACTTGTGGCACGGGCGCGTGGGGTCGGCGTGTTTGTAGCCCGTGTTGTTGCCTGCGGGTGCGTCAGCGCCATCGTCGATGATCGTCGTAGAGACTATGGACACGCACACCTGTGGCACTCGTAGTGCGGGGGGGTAGACGAGCATCTGCCCGTTGTGGAGCAGGGGGTGCCCGGGGACGGGGGTGTGTGTCGGCCGCCCGTCGTCTGGGAAGCCGCCAGCACCACCGCCAGTGGGCGAAGGCGTGCGCGGCGGGGCGCCTGGCGGGGGTTGGTAAGGCGTCGTCAGCGGCGGAGGGTACCCCGACCCCGCGCTGCCCGTGTTCCGCGCGCCAGAGACATCAGAAAACGCGCCGGGCGGGATCGTCGTAGTCGCATAAAAGTCGCGCGCAAAGTCCGAGGCGTGCGTCGTCGTGGGCGGGGCAGCTGGCGCAGACGGCTGCTGCTGCGGAGGGGGGTGCGAACTGCTGCGGAGGGGGCCGCGGCTGCTGTTGCCGCTGGCTGCCAGGATACGTGGACCAGAGCGCGGAGGGGAGTTGCGAGAGGCTGTTCGGTCCGGTGACGTGGGCGGGTGATCTGGCCCGCGAGCTGCTGCAACAGGGACGGCGCGGCGGGCCGCTGCGACGGCGCGGCCCAGGCGGTGTTCTGGGCGGGCGGGGAAGGCGGCTGGTGTAGCTGCTGTACAGGGGGCGGGGCAGGCTGGAAGGGCCGCGAGGGGCCGTATTCGAGTGTACTCTCGCCCTGGTAGACGTCGGGGCGTGTTGTGTATGCGGGCGGCGCTTCTTCTGTCAGACCCGTGGGATCTGGGCGTGGGCTGGGAGGCGGAGGTTACTCGGAGGCGCATTGATGGGTGGGGCATACTGCTGCGTCGGGGGTTGGCTGCCCGTAGGATTGGGCGAGACGGCGGGCGTGCGGAACGGATTGTGCGACACCGAGGCCATGATGAAGGGGCGCTTATCAAATTCAGAATCCCACGTGGCAAGAAAAGCGGGGAGGGGGTTAGAGGTTGAGCGGGCTGTGGAAGTGTGGACAAAGAAGGAGCTTATAGCCTCGCGCGATGTGTCAAGCCGCCTTATATTTCTTTGGATCCGACGGGGACTGGCGGGCTGCGGGCAGTGTCGGTCTAAAAACAGTTAAATCGGGTGCGAAGGCTTGGAGACTGCGGACATTGACAAAGCAGCGAGGGACACGAAGCAGCGAGGGACACAACTGCTTCGGGAGGGAAAATTGACCGAGGATGTCCAATGCGGGCAGATCGCATATTAATTACTGGACGACCAACGAGAGAGCATTCACGCAACGGCACACACTGACAGGAGAGATTTTGCATTTGCCTTTTTCAACGTCCCTGCGTGCTCTGGAGATGCCAACGGCGATCGGGCTCGGAGCTTCCTACTTGTCAGAATCTGTTCGCTAACTCAATGCTGATCGCTCATGCGCAGAAAGCGTTGTAAATCGTGCTTAGATGCATACGACGAGAGAAATCGGGCATCCGTCAAGTCACGTCCCATTGGCAAGGCGAAAGAAGAGTAAGGATATGCGCGTCGGCGACTGTGATTAGAGGCGTATCAGTTATTTTGAGTCGTGGCAGACATCGAGAGTAGGCTGGGCGTGAATGGTACTTCATAATTTGTCAAGGAGACAAGATACGAATATCAGAGGATCGACTAGTGTCAACGAGACCAAGACACGTCTGAGCGTGCCAGGGAGAAAAATAAGTGAGAAAGATCATATCGAGCCCCGAACCAGATGGCAGACGCATAGCGAGGATTCAGGAGGAAAGAAAACTTGACGCGATAGAGACCAACTGGAGTACCTCAGCTGCGGTTTTCTGCACGGCAGAGGGAGCCAATATTGAGGAATCCGTATGGACTATGGAGGAACAGCTGTTGCTTTGCGTGAGAGGAAGATGGAGGTCAAGAGCGAGGAAGGTGTCACGAGTGTGACCTCGTTGAAGGGTTCTTCTCTTCCAAATTCTTGACGTTGGGAACGTCTTCGTCTTTGGGCTCGGAGTGCAGCATCTCAGTGGCCCTCAACTGGTTGTGCACCACAGCACGATGGAAATGTGTTCATAAAAACAGCGCCAAAAGACAACGAAAGGAATACCCTAAAAGATGATAAGATTCGGCTAAGATTTAGCCGAGATATCAGGAAGCTCAACCTTCGGGGACCGAGTCAGATTTTGTGCGCTCGCGTACATCGGCTCTGAAAACAATCTGAGGGAAGCAACACGACGCGATGGAACGCGGTCACGTGCTCGCACATTCAGAAGCGATATTTGCGAGTGCAACGTTCACAAAGCGTGAATTCTAAGCTCACAGGTAGGCGTCGTGGTAGATATAAGATCTAGAGTAAAAAAATCCCGCTCTGGAGTTACAATACAGGAGGTACGAATACAGTTCTCCGAATCGTACTTCAATCGGCATATCCACCATCCCACAACTCCTGCAGCGCATTAGCTTTTTTGATATGCTTCTCCGATATTTCTTCCTCATCCATGCCCTCCAACGGCTTCCACTTCCACGCCTCATCCGCCTGTACGCCAGCCTCCCCATCCACGAACACCTCAAACTCCAATTTCACGTAGTGTCAAATTTCGTCATCATGCCATGCGCCTTCCCATACGGAATCCTATATGCGCGAAACTCGCGCGTGGGCTCCCAGACCTCGTCCCCTTTGCCGGGCTCGATCCACTGCTCGCACACGAGACACGCAGAGCCCTCGAGCACCGTCTGGTCGATGACGACCCACTGCTCCCTCGAAACGCCGGCGGCAACCATTGGTCCCGCCTCGCCCCTGCGCACGAACTTGTTGGCCTCGGCCAGCGACATCGCGGCAAAGTCGCTCTCTTTAAAGTCAGCCACCGGCAACGCTGTCGGGCCCGCCTCGAGGGAAGACAGGTCTTTCGAGGCGAGGAGTTTCCAAGAGCTGTCTTCGGATACTCGCCGAGCTCGAAATTCTGGATAAGGAGGCGCGCTCGGTTGAGAGCCTGGTATTAAGTACTTTTCATTAGTGGAGCACAGTCGAGAAAGATCGAGCGCACCTTGGTTGATGGATTCCCCGTGATGAAGACACCCCAGTATATTATGGGAGACATATTTGAAGAACGGTCTCCTCAAGAGACGGTTTTAAGCTCGTCCGTAGCAATATTCCATATCGCGGGCGGGCCCGCGCTATGTCATTACTTCGTCACTGTTGCACTGGAGGTGCGGGCAAGAACTCTGATAAGGAAACGGAGGATCCACGCCCCGTTTTGTGGCGCAGCCTGGCATTCTTTGATCAGTTTTCATTACTGTTGAGAGATCCCAAGCTGGGAAATTCGAAGATTCATATTAAGATTCAGGAATGTAAAGTCATACAGTAGCAAGTGAGCCTTTCTTCGCCTTTCTACGACGTGGATCCCTTCTGCGCTCCGGCCTTGGGAGCCATGCACTTCGAGACGAGCATAGTATCCGTCCAGCTGCTTCCGCTTCCGGCAGGGAGCTCAGAAAGAACATAGCTGGTGTCGAAATTGCCCGCGGACTATCAAAAAATTAATATGATTTTCGTGAAGGAAGATAATTCGAGCTACTCACCCAACCAACGTATCCGAGGAAGACTGCGTCGTGTCATCAAGGATCAGTCTCATATATATTCAACTGGTACGCCAGACGCACCGTCGCTGTTCTGCGCCTGATACGCAATCTGCTGGCACATAAAGGTGACACACGACGCCGTGTTACCCCCTCCTGTTTCCGTGTTGAAGGCCTGGCGGCCATTGCATCGCAGCCACTGGGCCAAGGGCTCCCATGCGTCGGCAATATTGTTGGTTACGCATTCGCTGTGCTCACAAACATCAATGATACACGTCGCAGTTAGTGAATAAGGAACACTCACGGGTTCGTTCCAGAATTATCGGAGTCGAGGTACTTGTGCACATCGAAAATCAAGTTCGTGACGCTGCCGTCGGGGTTGACCACCTTCTTGAGGGCTGAGAACGGGAATATGAGATGAAAGAAATACACAAAAATTGTTTTGAGACTCACCGTCGGCTGAACCGTTGGAGATGAAGGTCGCAGCCGAAGTCCAGTTGTTGCCAGGCAGAAGAATCATCTGGGTCGTCGCACTTGGAGGAAGCTAATATCAGACCAACCCAAACATCCAGAGCGACAACAGCGTACCCTGCATTTCGAATGGCGGTGACGGCGGCCTGGACGGAGGCAGCCCACATATTGATATCGGGGACGTCGTGTGGCCTGGAAGTAGTAAGTACTATTCAACTTGATCTTGATCAAGAACCCACTCATTCATGCTGATGATTTGGTCAGAAGGAGAAAGAAATAGACACTGGCAGCAAGCCACTCACATTCCAAAGATAACCTTCGGGGTGTCCTTGTACTTGGCCGCAATTTCACTCCAAGTTGCTGCGAACTGGGCATTGCTTGGGCCACCCTGCCCAATAATCTGCCGAGCACGTTAGCTAGCGGCCCACCACCCAGTTTCGCAGAAACCCACCCCTTTGTTCCATCTCGCGTAATTGTGGATATCGATAATACAGTACGCGCCAGTAGCCAGACACGTCTGAACCAGCGCATCGTACTCCGCGAAGTTCGCCTGGTCGACAGCCCCGCCGAGGACGTTGTTAGTCAGGAACTGCCAGCCAACGGGCAGGCGGAAGACATTGTAGCCGTCATCGTTGACAAAGTGCGTCATTTGGCCTTTCCCGTCCTTCCCTGTTGAGTGTAGTGAGTACCCAACCTAATCTTGAGACCGATAAAAAAAGTACCGAAGTATTGCGTGAGAGGCGGGTATGCAGCACTCGCAGTGCAGCTTCCGTCCGAGTTACACCCGAAATCGAACCCTTTCCGTGTTGTGTGAGCCAGGATTTATTGTGGTAGAATTGAATGAACAGTCTTACCTGCAATGTTTACGCCGCTGAACAAACGATGAGCGCCAAATCGATGTTTCTTGCCAGGTAATAGCTTACACGAATTTGAGTGTTCCAGATCCTGGTGCAGGAGAACCACATGTGCTCGAAGGGCCGGTGGCTGTGGATGTGGTAGAGCTCCCGCCTGTCGACGTCGGAGGTGTCGAGGGTGTGGTCGTCGTCGCAGTTCCAGGGAGACATTGCGAGTAAACTTGAATATCGCGTTAAATAACTTGACTGGGATACCAGCTAGCAGATTCACAGGGATTCACAACCGTGCAGACCGAGCCTGAAGGGACAAGGATCTGATTAAAACAAAGTGTCCTCATAAATTAAAGTGACTGACCTGAAACACATGTTGTAGCTCCAGACCATCCCTACCGACGATGCGTGTGATGAGACATTTTCAAGGCAAGATGCGAAAATGCGTACCGTTCCTCCACCTTGAAAGTAATGTTCATGTCAGTCAACATAGAAATCCGTAAAGCGATCAAGGCGCTCACATTGAGACCATACCGCTCCCTGGCCGTTCACGGAAGATGCGGCGAGTGCGATGAGCGTAAGGGGGAATGTTGTCTTGCGATGCATTTCGCTGGCGTCGACTCGGTGGTTTCTTGTCGTCGCCCTCTTTCCTTCTTATATGCATGCTGTACGCGCAGTCCAGCCGACGTCCTCCCGAAGTGGCCGAAAATATTAACAACCACCGAGGATGAGTTGCAGGTGGCCTGATCGTTGTTCGCCGCGTGTGGAACAAAACGGGCGAAAATCGCTTGAACGTCGGGATGTGGCTCCGGCTATCGGGAACGTTGAAGGATAAGTCAATCAGCGCTCGCATTAAAGAAAGTTTTACTGCAGAAGCCCCGCTCTAAGACCCCGACATTCCTATGATTTCAGAACTACCTTCTCGGGCCATCATCGACTCATCGTCGGCCACAAGGCAAATTTTGATTTCGGCGACTGCAGTGGATCGACGGATCGATCTCTGACGCCGAGAATTTGAAGCGGCGAAACCACATTAGGTTGCCCAGCAGTCGGAATTCGTATCGAACCCATGTCCATTGGATCAATTTCTTGGAAGTAGTCCTTGCACTCGATGTGCAGTAGCCAAGGCTGCGGTTCCACTCGGAGGTCTCTGTGTCAAAGTGGCTTCGAGTTGCGGCCACTGTCCTGCTGATAAGAGATCTTGGATTATTTCCTCCAAGGATAGCGGATGGATGACCCGGAAAGAAGTTGGGAGGATGTGATTCATTGCGAAGTGGCGGAAGACAACTATCGGAATCACGTGCACTCCGCGGCGCGGTAGGATAACCAAAACACCGGTCAACAAATGGAAAATTAAAGTTGATTTACAGTAAGTTGAAATTTCGTTTATCGTGCAGCACAAAAAAATTCGTGGTTATTTATGTACATGACAATGATCTACACCTGGTCTTAGTGATTTGGTCTATTAGAGGGTGCACAACCACTTAAGTTCAAGAATCAAGAATTGGTATCTCGGCATTCTCCGGTGACTGTGCTCTCGATGATTTTGGTGGAAGGGAATAATTGAAGACGCTTTGAGACGAGCGAAGAAAAAAAATCCGGTAACGCCACAAAACCATTTGTACATATCAACCCTACTTGAACTTCTTCCGAGGTCAAAGCGGGGAATGCGGGAGAAATTGCCCTCATGGAACAGTAAGTCGTCATGGCTTCCCGTGCCGAAAGCCCCTGACAATACATTCTTCCCGCACATATTGCCATTGAAGGAGGATCGGGACAAGTCTTCTCTTAACTGCAAACGCCGCAAATCGGATTCGCAGAATGTCTTTATGATATTGCGTACATATTGGACCTGGTAGTGTTACATTTACATTGAATTAATATTACTTTCCATTTGGTTTGGTAAGGCACCTGGTTTACACGGGCGAGTCATTGCTATCGGCTTTCACCACGACCTCCTCCGAAATTTGAATGTTGATACCCAATTCACGCATTTTTATGCTTCCAATAGTCTGACTCTCTGCAGACCCTTCTGCCCGCGATTTAGAAAGAAATGCTGCTCGAATCGTAAGGAGTGTGAATGTGATTCCCTGATGGAGCTTCAATATATGGCATTGAAGCGCATTATCGAGAGGTAGCCCACGCACCACAACGGGAGGAATGCTTCCCAAAATGATGATTTGAAGGTTGGATTTGCTTAGGAAGGCGACGAGAATCACGATTTGAAGCGCAAAATACAGCGCCGCCGATTCAACCAAAAGCAACATCGTAGCGAAAAACAGGGAACGTCCGGCGTTGTATGCCTTGGATCGTCTGTCGACCAGCCAGAGTCGAAAGGCCATCAAACCCGTCGTGATAGTGTTCTGCCCCAGTGCAACGGCGTGGAAGGTCGCGATCCAGTCCCGGACAGAAGGATCGAAAATACCAGTGTAGGAGGTTAAGGTCGACAACCGCTCGCACACAATCGTTCCAGATACTAGGATCCAGGGTGAGCATTTGAATTCCCAGGAGAATGATATTAACCACCTATGCTGGCGATCAAAAGGCATAACGGAAGTATGACCACCCGAAAATCGCGATCCCACAGAATCCAGCAGCGGTAGATCTGGCGAGTTGAGATCAATAAATAGTCGTGAAACAGAGTTCAACGTCATACTTACAGCGACAGAGTCCCCGAGAATACACTGAGTCATATAAATAATGTCCCGTGCAATCGCGTGCCACGAAGTTGCATTTCCCAGGGACTTCTGAGAACTAACCTCCTCGGTGTCATTGTCTAACAGATAGACGATGCGGTATAACGTGATCACTGAGACCGTCACACTTGAGAAGATTGAATTGGAAAGAAGATAATTGTACCTACCAAAGTGCGAAGTCGCGACAATGAACATGACAAAGGCAACCGCGAATAAGATCTAAGGACAGGCGTTAAAATTCTGGCGACCGTGTAAACCAATAAACCACAGACGTTCGTGTGGGTTGTCCTCCGTGAAACGTTGAGATGCGTGTAGACCGAGATAATAAAGATGCACAAGAAACACCCTTGAACCAGGGTAAGTGAATGGGGACACGAGAGACAACTTGAACCATCACGAACCATAGCACATTGCCTTTGACCAACTGTTAGGATACCGTTCAAACACTGAAAACATGCAAACATACCTCGCAAGCCTGAGAGACGATGTAAAGTTTCCCGACTGGAAGTAAGAGCATGGGGGGGGAAAAAGCTGAGCGGTCGGGCAGAGATGCTTTGCCTCATATAAGCCTACAGAAGTGGAAGCTATCCATCGAAGTCTATCTGTGTGTAGATGGCATTCGCCATAGTAATCCAGACATTCGATTTCCGGTCTTCTGTTTCAATCCGGGGCGCGTTAACTTTAGAACTCTTTGTGGATGTATGAAGCCCACTTGTGGAAAGTATAGAAAGCCGACGCTTCACCCCAGTTCGCACAAGGCGCTAGCAGCGAAATGGGGTGGCCCCGGGAATCAAAGCGCGAGCGCGGTTGAAGACAGGTTCGCGGTCGGCAATTACGGCGAAGAAAACTCATTTGGACGAATTCGACTCCGGTTACCTTTCATGCCAGACACAAGGCCAGACAGGTGCACAGACAACAGACTAGATGCAGGGTAAGAACCCGACCCGACCTGCCTCCAACTCCTCTTCTGTGCAGATACCAGCCACGCTTAAACATGGTAGTATAACGATTGCGAAGGATTCAGTCCCTGAAAGCGGTCGCAACTTCTGCCCGAAGCCAACGTTTGAAGCTATGTCCGAAACTTCTTCTTAGTGCAGCCGGGGTTAACGAACCTCTTCTGGAAAACAGACAGGCCGTTTTCTGCTCTCTTAGTTGTGGAGTAAGGAGTAAATTTAGCTTCCAGCTAGTCCCGGAAAGGTTTCCTAACGGACGCAAGGTCAAAGTCCAGAGACTCCAGCCCGCGAGGATTCGGTCCACGAGATCTCCAGGTTCCGACGCTGTTACGCTCACAGTTAGGGTTGAGCATGCCCCAGCGTCCAGTTATTTCGCATACAAGCATTACCACGAATCGACATTTCGACATATCTCAACATGACATGCCATGACTTGCAATGTGGCGCAGAAGACGCTGAACATGTCGTTGTTTTCTAAAGATAGAAGCAATTACATTCAGCCGAGTCGGGTCCTGTCGGTAAATTTGCGGTAGTTCGTAGCTAGTGGTCTTAACTGCACCTTCGTGCTGTGTACCGGGTCTCGGCCACGTAACGTATTTGAGATGTATAGTTGATAGAACTACAGCGTGATACACGAATTACTGTCCTTGCGATCAGAGTGCTAAAATATTCGAAGAAATCCGATCAGGGCCGGTCAAGAAAAGAACCCAAAGAACCACATGTACAGCCATGGAGAACCGCTGCCGCGCGAGAGAGTCGATCGGGAATCCCCTTCACGGCGCCGAGCGCGCATCCCGCTGTTCCAACTGCATCCACTCGTCATCGAGATTCTGCAGGGCCTCAGCACGCACGCGAATTACAGCTGATTCCGACGAACATGGGCGTACGGCGCAGGATCGGAAGCTCTCACCCGCGGGGTCTTCGATTCCGATTCCGATTCCGCACTCCCCGTCCCCATTCCCATTCCTACCCGCGGGTTCTGTGAAACGGAACCGCTCAGCTCCGTCTCGTACCCATGCACGACGTCGAACACCACGCCGGTGGGGAAACTGTGCCCCCGCTGACTTCGCACGATTGTTGTGGACGCCTCGGTGCTGGTGTCCCGCCGGAAATGTACGCCGACAAGGAAGTTTGCGAGGAGCGTGAGCGAATACACGCGCCCTTGGCAGGAGAAAAAGAAGGAGAACACTGAAATGGGAGGTATTAGGAAGGAAGTTTGGCCCGTGTAAATGAGGCCACCCACCGGGGCTACCATTGAGGAGCAGTGGCCATCATGATTAAAGTGTTCGACGCCACGATCAGCCCAGAGCTGATGCATAGCAGGAGAAACCGGCGGGCAATGCTAAGGAGTGGAGCTAAGCGCGTTTTAAAAACGATTAAATGAAAATGGCGCACCTGTTACGGGCCGGCAAAACATCTGTGGGACTCAGTGACTTCCAGACCTTGGAACCCAATGCAATCGCAATCAAGATATCGGTGGCAGCACACGTTACTGCAGAAGCTCTGGTCGATGATGAACATGAGATAATAAATACTGCGCAAAACGCTCACGTCGTGGTATTTAGTGCTGCGGTGACTTCCGAATCAAGCACCAGAATCAAAGCTCCCGTAGCAAATGCAAGACCCATCTAATTAGGAGCATTAGTGGCGCATCGAATACTAAATTTCCTAAAATGAGCTCACATGGGCGACGATGAGGATGGCCAGGAACACGCTGATGAGCTTCTTTTTGGTTCTGTGGGTGGGTTTGTAAAAAAGCTCAAATACCATGCACAGCCAACTCACAACGCATAAAACAAACTGCACAGTATAGTTTGTTCAACCGCCGCGGTGCAGTACGTCATGAAGATGGTAATGGAGGTTGGCGACAACAGCGCCACCGGGTCACCACCCAGGCCGAGAAGAAAGAAACACAGGTTGATACATATCGTAAGCGTGCAGACGGTGTCGAAGAAAATGAGCGCGCTGACGCCGAGCCTGTAAAGGAATGGACGGTTCGGGCGCTGGAAGTAGCGCCGGCACAGGACGAGCTCGAGGGTATAGAGGGAAACGTTGAGCCAGGAGGCTGCGAGCAGTAAGCTTGGTAGGCCCAATTTCAAAGTCAGCGAAAATTTAAGAAGTAGGGAAGGAGCAACGCACACATTGACCGTGACTGCACTTGCGTTCATGAGTCCTGAACAGCTGTGGGAGGCGCAGAGAACATCCCATCGATTCCCCGTTCACACCGCTTCTTAAATCCGCCCCTCACGAGTCTCGTAAAGCCGTTGGCTCGTCCCACCAATTGAATGGGGCTCGCTAGCTTCCACTCCCACGTCGCTGTCTCACACCATATTTCCTGCCACCCGGACGCTATCCAGAGAGGCACAATAACCACACTCCAAGCGCAATTTTTTTTCCCCTTTAAAGCGCGGCTTGGGGTGCGGAGACACCGTGGCAACAGCATCATGTGGCTGACGCGGGTGAGAGCGGGAGGAATATTTATAGGGCACTGCTTTGTTGTTCCTGTTACATCTGTACGGCAGCCTGCTTCGCGCTCCCATGGTAGCAACTAAATTCTGGCAGTGTGAGGGAAAACTGGATCCCCAAGTGTCGATTTCATCGCGGTAGGACTTTATGGGTTAACCAGCCAGCGGTCTACGAGCTGTCGTGGCGGCGGCCTAGGTCTTTACCGAGAGGATAGGCTTCTCTTCGTGTATCCAACAACTGTTGTGGTGGGTCCGAAGCCCACACTCTCCCACAGTTTTGAATGAACGATCCTTTTCTTGGCAGAACGGTCCCGCACGCGGAATATCCCTGGGGCGGACGCATTCTACATGGAGCCAACAAGACAGAAGTAAGCCCCAATCTAAAAATCGCACAGATGAACTTGCCTCCTTTGCGGGGGACAGTCCCACGCGTAGAAACATGGTTAACCGCCGAGGTCGAGTTTCGGGACTCGCAGGCACCACCATATCCACGCGTACCGACATAGATTTAGGGATGCCTCCTATGGACAAAAAGTCGCTTTCCTCCGCAGCGGAGCAGCCTGTAGCCTCGTGGGAGAGCATGGCGCTCGGCCGTCGTGTGCAGAACGTGGCCGCGGCGAGTAGAAGAGCTCTAGACTGCAAGCGCTGAGGAGAACAGCTGTATATAAGTTGCGTTGTACAAGTGCCGATGCAGCTGACTTGGGCACCGGGCTGAGACCTCGGAGAGATGGGAACCGGAAGCAACTAGGTGCCGGGCGAGGGGGATGGAGGATGGGCGGGTAAAGAGAATGTAGGATGGCCGGCCAAGAAGAACGTAGGATGACCGGGCCAGTGGTAGACGGGGTCAGCCAGACGCCCCCCCGCCGCCGAAGGACATACATGTGCATTACCATCCACCAAATTACAAATACAAGAGTTATGCGTACATCGTAAGATTTACAGAAGGAAGATTCACCGTCTATATGTAGTAGTAATTCGTCTATCCGAGAAAGAAAGAGATCCACGGAAACGGGACAAGGAAGAGCTTGACCGGAGTTGTCGGCACTGATCTGCCTTGGTCCCGAGCCTCTGCTCCGCGCGCTCCGCCTCGCCCTTCACGTCTGCTGCCATACTAGTCTCCGCAGCATCCAATGACGCCGGAAACTGGCGTTCGTGTCTCATCATAGCATCCACTCTCGCCCCCGCAGGCCATCGCGCGCCGCTCATCTTTCTTCGCGTCCATGTCCCACCCATTCTGGCCTCCCCCGAGGTGTTATCTCTCATGCGTCTCATTTTTGTGTCTACCGCACGTGGCATGCCTCCTCCCTTCGCACGACGACCCGGACACGAAGGAGCACGAGGGGCAGCAGGGCGCAGGTGGGTATTGATGTGGAGGACGAGAGATGCGGCAATGCGTGTGCGATTGTGTGCGGGAGGGGAACGTAGCGCTTGCTGCGAGCTCCCCCCCCCCCCGTACTGTGCGCCTGGCTGGATCGAGCACGCACTCCGCTTGTCTTCTATAGTGTCCTAGTGTCCGTGTCCGAGCTATCGCAGTGTGCATATCTTCTGGGCACCGTCATCCTTCGCTTCTGTATCCCCCCACAGCGCACCTGCGCGATTGCTATGCGTCGCTGCTGCCCGGGCCCGCGTTGTATCCGTGTCCGAGGTATCGCATCAAGTTATATCTCCTGGGCACCGCGTAGTGTCTTCCTTCGGTTCTGTATCCCCGCCCCCGCGCAATCCCCATGCGCCGCGGGCGCCCAGGCCCGCGTCTGTCTTGCTTCGCATCCTCCTCTACCCTCCCGAGCCTGCCTCCGCCTCCACCATCCGACGCGGCACCAGCCCCGCCCCACCACCCCACCACCCACATCCCTCACTCCTCACACTCCCTCGCCCACGCCTCCGCGCGCCGCTCCTCGTCTTCCACGTCAGTCTCCCACGCACTCCCTGCACCTCTCCCCACGCCTTTCCCCCCATTTCTCCCCCCTCCCCTCCCCCTCGCGAACTGGCGCACCCACGTACGCCCCGCCTCGCTCCCGAGCTGCACGCGTCGCAGCACGGGGTTGTACCGCGCCCACGCATGGACGCATTCGCGCAGCGCGGCCGTCGCTTCCCGCTCTGCTTCCTCGTCTGCGGCCTTCTCTGCCTCAGTCCGTGCCGCCTTCTCCGCGTCCGCCTCCGTGTCCCCGTCCGCCTGGGCGCCGGACATATCATCGTCGGAGTCGTCATCCGCAGCGGGATGCGCAGGCCCAGGCAGCATCAGCGGCATCCCCGGTGCAGGCAGCGCGAGTGTCGGGGTCGGGGCGTGCTCCCACATGAACCGCGGAGGGAGCGGCGGGGCAGGGAGGGGCGGTAGCGCGACGAGGCGGAGGGTGTGCAGCGCGGGCAGGAGGGGGAGGTGGTGAATGCCGAGGTTGAAGAGGAAGGTCTGTAGCAGGTGGTGTGCGTCAGCATTCACATTCAGGTAAGGAGGGGAGAGGAGGAAAGGGGAGGGGAGGGGAGAGAAGAGAGAAACGCACATCAGACGGCCCCGCATCATGGTACCACATCTCCAGCACCTCGCACCCCGGCAGACACCGCGTCGCCGCCAACAGCACCTCGTCGTCCCACCCCTGCAGGTGCAGCGCCACCCCGCGCAGCGGCGCGTGCCGTATCCGCTCAATCAGCCAGATCGCGTCGCTCGTCTTGGGGATGGGGATCTGCGGGCCCACGCGCAGGTGCGTGAGCAGTGGCGCGCCGCGGATGATGTGCCCCGCGGTGGGCCAGGGCGCGGAGAGCACACGCAGCTCGGGGAGGGGCGGCGAGGGCTGGGTGGCGATACTGGGCGTGGCGGGCGGGGGCAGCGCGTGGTTGAAGGCCGCGGGCGCAATCGAGATGTCAAGGTGCGTGAGCGCGGGAGAGCGTTGCAGGACGGCGTCGAGGCGCGGCTGGATGTCGCCGGAAAGGGTGGGCAGCGTGATGCTGAGAGACGAGAGCTGCGCGGAGACGTCGACGGGGATCTGAAAGCCGATGGCGTCGGTCGAGAACGCGCGGAGATTGGGGAGGTGGTGCGCAATGGGGACGGAGACGCCGTCGACGACGAGGTTGGCGATGGAGCCCCAGAGTTTGGAGATGGAGAGATGGGTCACTTGGATGGGGAGTGGGGGATCCGCGGAGGGGGAGGGGTAGGAATATGGGAAGAAGAGAGGCGGGGGTGGAATGGCGCAGGACTGAAGGGTAAGATGTGTGACACTGGGCAGGTACTGCAGGGTGGGATACAGGATCTCGGGGAGAGGACCAAATCCAAGCTCGATATGCTTCAACTTCGAAAATGACTGTATGCATCCAAAAATTCGCGGATAGTCCTCTGGAGGCACGTCAGTACACTGTAAAGTAATGATGCGGTGAGGTTCTGGAGGGTCTCTTACTTGTTACATCAGTGCCCGAGAGTGAGAAATATACCGAGCGCACGAGATGCGTCTTGGACGGGTTGCGATCCCAAAAGTCCAAGTGGCTCATCGCGACCGCGGTGGATGGCCAGCTAATGTGCCGGACCAGCGCCTCGATGCCCAGATTGTGGAATTTGCGGCACACAAGGACGACGCATCGAAGGGACGTAGTACAATCCACCAGTTCAAAAACCCGAAGCCACATCTCTTGCGGGAGGGTGTCCATTGGTCCAGACATCGGATGACGAAAGAAGCCTCCGTGAGTGCCACGCGTTGAGGATTCCGGCGTTAGGGAGAAACTCATGCAGGGTGACAAGTGTTTCTCGTCGAGACGTCCCTGCGGCAATGTGCAGCGTTTGAGAAGACGACCGTCTGGCGATTATTCACCTGGATTGGCAGGCCATGCATCGTTAGGAACATGGGAATTACTATAAAAACTTTGAGGCGTACGTGTGGAATAGGATGTAGCAGGCAAGGGTCTGAATCGCGCTAGTCGTTACGATTCTTACGAATACACTGGCTGTGGAGCGAAGGACCAAGGTTACGATCGGAGTGCTGGCGTCAATGCACACACAGTGCCACTCCAGTTCTTAGCTTTCGCCGCAGATGTGGGGTTTCAGGAGAACCTTTGACGTTGGGCGCCCGCAGTTATAATGAAGCAAAAGAACAATTGGAGTCGGCAAGAAAGAGGTACCACGAGGCGTCGTAAACAGCCAAGAAATGATCCACCCGATAGCCCTGCCAGTATAAAGAGCCCACAATGAACGATCCGCCAGAAAAGGGAGAAATTCACGGCACGATAATCTAGGCCAGCGTGGTGGTGGATATAGATTGGCAAGCATTTCAAACTCCGACTGATCGGACATAATCAGCTTGGTTGGTCCCGACGATTCCCGATTATCTGCTTCCACTTCACTCCAGCCCTTGGAGGTCGACAAAATTCTGAGTCGGCCCGGAAGCGTCATTGGAATGTCCGCCATACAATTTTCTTTAGTCTGCTTTTGTTTCGTTTTAAAACTGGCTCGGAAACCGCATCTCATCACTTGACACTGCAGATCGCCCAGTTCAAGCCCAGTTGTCTTCTTCTCTTTTTTCCCAGGTCTTCCCTTGAATGTGGTAACTATCGAGCGGGGAGAAGGACTTACTGTGGGATCCAAATCGGTTTACACGGCATTCATAAGCGACCGAGGCATGTCCGAGCGTCGAAGTCGAAAGCGGTTCCAGCTGAAACAAAAACAACGCTATACATACGACAGTACAGAGAGCTTTGCCGCAGCTCCCGCGCCTATATGCGTAATATACACAACCCCCAGCGCGTCATCCACAGCGATTATGGCCGTATAATAATTAATCGGCACGCCCGCCACGTCCAGCGCGTGGAACGACGTGCGCGGCGCGTGCGGTTTCGCGGCGAAGTGCACGAGCCCCAAGCTATGTTTCGCCTTGAACGCACTGTCGCGGCGCGGCTCTCCGCCCAGCAGCACACCATACCGCCCGGAGATCCCCACACACAGCCCAAAAATTCCCTGGTGGTGCTCGTACGAGACGACGTCCCCGAAATTCAGGCGGCCCTCCGAGGGCTCATCCGATGCGGGCCAGAATTGGATGCTGTCAATCCGGAGGGGCGGGCGGCGGAAGGAGGGGCGTGTTTCTGAGGATCTGCGCGTGACAAGGGCGACGCCGTACGTCGGGGGGAGCAGCCAGGGGTCCCCGAGCGCGATGCATTTCATGTGGATCGCGGGGACCGAGCTGGGGATCTCCATCGCGATGCGGTCGAATTCCGCGTCGGAGCGCCGCGAGGGGTCGACTGGAACGCGGACCACGATGGAGGGGCCGTCGAGATCTTGGCCGTGGATGTAAAAGTGCCCGTTGCGGAGGACGCAGGCGGGAACGGCGCCAAGGCGCATTCCCAGCGGGACGCGGTGCACGATGCCGTCGTTGAAATTGGAATAAACCAGCATGCCGAGCTGGTCGGCGTGGCGCGTGAACACCATGCCAGCAGTTTCGTCATCCGAAGTTGCGTCGGGTGTCAGAATCGGTTGAAGTTCCTCTGTTGGTAAGGTCTGGCTGTACGTTTTCGAAAGATATATTGCCTTTTCGTTCCGATAGTCGATCTTGATTACTATTAGTCCGACATGCGTCCTAATAACATAGGGTTATTCGGATACGCCCGTTAGAGCGGCCCACAATACCTGCTCTTGGACGACAGCGCAATGTATGACTGACCAAACTGATGAAACGGAGGAGCACTTCCCACTTGATGGCTCGCGTTGCGGTCTTCGTGCTCTATCGCCCCGAGACAAACGCCAAACTGTGCATGCCAGCAAGCCAGCTGGTAATTCGAGTTAGTGACGACGATCTTCGTCCCGGGGATGACACAGATCTGATTGTAGTCGTCCCCAGAGAAATGGTGAGGACGGAGCGGGGACGAGCCCCGTCCACAGACCAGTTTTTCTTCAGAGAGTAAGCGTGGATGGCAAGTCTCCGAAGTGAATCAACGGGCATGTCTACGATCGCGGTTCCAACGGGGCAGGGAAGCGGTTGGAGATGGATGATCCGGATTCTATCCAGGGTCTTCAGCCAAAAGTCCTTGGAGGACAGTAGCCATTCAAAGTACGAGCATGTCTGCCGTCAAGATTTCGGTAAGCTCCATGCGCGTTCATCCGGAGCAAAGCGGCTCACAGTAAGGAGGTGAAAGGAATCATGAAGATCCAGGAAACGGGTAATCTCGAGGGTAACATCCAGAGGAATTTCAGCCAGCATGGTGCGAGGTCGCTGGTGAAGGCGAAGCGTTGAAGTCCGATAATGCCGACCTTGGAAGGCATAGACACGTGCGTCGAACCTTTTCGGACCTAAGACTTGTCTTCTCCCATTGGCATTTGCTCTCTCATTGTGCAGTTCTACTGATAGTTGACTGGTGGAACGGAGCTCGAAAGACCAACCCTTTTAGAAAAAGCAAAAATAAAACAGTACGATGCCTCATCTGCCGTCAGTCCGTGCCGGCGTGTCCCATTGCTGCTAGTCTCTTGCACTGATTTCCCACTTGCAACCCCGTTCTGAACATTGCTGTCCAACGTGGACTCATCTTGGATCCATCCCAAAAAAAACTGCTACGACTTTTGGGGCGAAAACGCTACCATACGCATCTCGGTAAAATTTGAACATACGCAGAAGATAATCTGGCTGCAGGCAGCTCCCCTCGCCAGACTGGGTAATATTGAGGCATCCGAGTGTGTATTGTGATTCGCAAAGTCCTCAAGATTCATGATGTCAAGGCGGCTGGAATCTATCTGTACATCCGCTTCGGAACCGGCGGTTCGCCTTTGGCTTAAATTCTGACCCCAACTCGGTTTAACACTACTCCCCGCTCTACTCTTCCCCTGAGGCCAGAAAGATGACCTCCAGCAAAAATGATTGTGGTTCCAACGCTTCCAAGGACGTCGCGCTCGGCTCACATACTCACCACCCGCCACGGAAGAGCCGCGCATTTTATCTGACTTTCGCTGCAATCATGGTCGCAACAATCCTAAGCACCCTGGACTTGACCGCGGTGGGGACTGCCTTGCCGACGGTTGCAAAAGCGTTGAACGACACGAAAGGCGATTTTACATGGGTATGGAATTGTGGATAGTCGGAGCGAGCCCGACTCATATTTACGTGTACAGATAGGCTCGGCGTACGCACTCAGCAGCACGGCCTTTATTCCACTGAGCGGTAGTCTGGCCGATGCATTCGGGAGGCAAGATTCTTATTGTCTTGCTGGCAGGCTCCGTTTGATATTTCACGACGGGGGGGACCAATCATGCTCATTTGTATTGTATTTTTCGCTGTTGGGAGCGCTCTGGCGGGGGTGTCACAGACCATGGTGAGTTCAATGAGATATTGGTGTCTTGCTTTCTCATTTTCAGTCAATGAGGATTGCTGCCCGAGGTATGTTTACTGGCTTCGGGGGATTATCCAAACATCTGACCGAATCATTCTAGCCATTCAAGGTCTAGCGTTTCCTCACTTCTTCGAAACAGGCTGATCATAAAATCCAAGTGTTGGTGGGGGTGGAATCATTAATCTTTCAGAAATCCTTGTCGCGGATTTGGTTCCTCTTACGGAGCGGGGTCTGTACCGAGGCGTGCTTGGGCTCGTCTGGGCCTTCGCATCCGTGAGATTTCCGTATACCCGGCTTGGTCCTCTGCTCACACCGACACCAGAGCATTGGTCCTCCTATCGTGTGTTGACGCCTTGCTCATCCTGGGTTTTTTCCGATTATATAATGCCGCAGGGCGGGATTTTGGCAGACAAACTTGAAGGCCACGGAGCATGGCGATGGCTATTTTGTACATCAATTTCTTGGCCCTTGAGAACCGTCGCACTCACCTCACCTTAGACCTCAATTTTCCTCTCACCGGAATCGCATTCGGGCTCGTATTCAAATTCCTCTCTGTCCACCACCCGGAGGGGTCCGTCCGAAGCAAAATTGCTCGGGTGGATTGGGTGTTGAGTTTTCCAATGTCTTTCCATTTCCATTGATTCTCATCTCTTCACTCAGCGGAAATATCATCGTCGTTGTAGGCTTCAGCCTTGCCATCATCGGTATGACATAGGGAGGCATAAGATACCCGTGGGGCTCTGTCACTGTGGAAAATGGATTGCGCGAAATTCACTCTACGACCTCGTGAAATTCGCCTTTCACTATGAAAGAGCGTGAAAATGTCATTCACAATGTAGTGTGAAAACATGGTGAAATTGCCTGTCCCGGAACAAAAGTACATGAAATTTCAGTTTCACCCTGAACAGGGTGAATCCAATTTTTCACGCACTCTTCCCGGTGCGCAGAGCAACTTGTTCCGGCACGGTTTGATACCGCACTTGTCAATACCGGGATTGGTGGGAAAACCGGCATTTCAGGTGGGTGTTCCGTGTATTCTGTGGCCATTTATTCTGACAAATTTATTCAGGTTATCGAATCGCACAAGTGAAAGTCGTGTTTACGCTTCCTGAACGCTTGACCAAGACAATCCTCCCCCCAAATATCGTCCCTCCCAAGTATTTGGCGTATGTCGAGTGGTTTTCAGCTTTCAAACCTCAACCAGAGCGATATCATTCGATGTACAAAGTCTCACGCAGCATTAAAAACGGGGATCGTTTGGCCAGCATCATTCCAGTGACCAATATTCGATGCAGTATCCATCTCTTACCCAAGTTTGGCCCTGTGGCGCCGGTAAGCTGGAAGTCCCATACGGTTTTGGATGAATGCCCGACATTCTTTGCTAATCCGTGGACAGACCACCACGTCTATGCAACATTGTATTAGGATTATGCACATCGAGTAGTTGATTTATGCATCCTTATCACCATCTGAGTTACATAAATACATATTCGACTCGGAAGATGCAATTGGATTTTGGGGGGTGGAAGGTCGAAATGGAATGTTTACAGTATGGTACCGTATTGTTGTGTCGCAATTGCTGGCTTTGAGCAGATCTAGAGGTTCCATATCGTGGAACACGGTGTGGCGTGGTCCATCCATTGATCCACATTCAGGCATGAGCGCCATCAGTCGGCCCAATTTTTTTTTCCTTTCAGCGATCCAAAATATGGGTAAGATTTGACCAAAAGTTGTCAATGAATACCTGCCATTTCGCAAAGTTGCAATAATTTAGGTAAATGTTGCTGAAATGTACGGAAAGTTGTTGGAAATTCCGAAATTTTCAAGGCAGTACGAAATTTCACAAAAAAATACCAGAAAATTCGCAGGGAGGTTTTCCCTGATGAAGGTCCACAATTCAGGTCATCAGTACCAGTTATTTACCTATTATCACACTGGAAAATGAATAATTTCACAGTGCACGTGATTCACTGAGTCTGTAACTGAAGTTCTGAGATTCAGCCCCATCATTTGTGAAACTGTGGATGAATTTCTGAGCTTTGCAAAGTCTGAGTTGAATTTCAGAGATTCAGTTCCAGACTCCTATCACTGGTTGGGAGATTCAAGATTTTCAGCACAATTTATGGTGAAAAATGTTGTTTGTTTTTCAGACATTTTTCACTGAAAAAAGTGGTGAAAAATCCAAATCTTTTTCACCTCTTTTGTATGATGTTTTAGGCGTCACATTATTCATTTTGGAAGAAAAATCTCTCGAGGCAAAAAAAAAAAACTTGGGCTCAGATCACAGAATAATTACATATCACATCTATGTATACTAGGTACCTATATCATGCATCTCCCCGCAGGAATAGGGCTTTAATCAGGTAGAGAGAGGGCAAAACAGACCTTCGGATGAATTGGTCAACATCAGCACAGCCCCTGCATTAATTTTCCCTATCGCTATCACAGCGCCGACACCGTCTCTGTAGGAATCAACATTCTGCATCTACATTGCAAGTCTATGTTAGATCAAAGTGGGAGAGTGCCCTTTACGGTATGTGGGATGGGCACGGTTCGATTTCCGATTGCCAGTTCAATCTTGCCGGTGTCCATCATTTTATTTGATAAACAGCTATGATGCCTCCTGTGCAGACACCCCATAGGTATACCATTAGGTGGTCAAGGGAGGTATTTTCTTCATATACAAGCCTTCTACCTTCTAATTACTGCCTTGCACCTGCAGGCACTTGACAACTAGGGTATGAGAATGTGCGACACGTCGCTGGTCACATAGCACATGATCCGTGACAGGACGCGGTCTAAAACCCGTCAAGTTGACGGATTTCTGATCACAAACACTTGCTTTTCTTTAGTCTATTTTTTTGGTAGTAGTGGTCATTCCTGCAATACCAATGTCAAATCTGAGTATGCACAGTTTATCCATATGCCATCATACTGCTTCTCAAATATTTGTAGGAAGCCTTGCCCACTGTGCCCAGATTGGATGGGCAAGAGAAATACGCATCCTCATCTTCATACAATATTCTGATTACATTACCACACCCACAGCTGTACCGTACCGTACATCTTCACCTCAGATTCAAAGCTCAATGTCATCGGTTTTCATTTCAAGGACTGTGATTACATCTAGATGATGACACAGTGGCTGTGCCATCTCGGCACCTTCCGAAGGTCTGTTTTGCCCTCGCTCTACCTGATTATAGCCCTATTCCGGTGGGGAGATGCATGATATAGGTACTTAGTATACGTAGATGTGATATGAAATCATTCTGTGATCTGAGCCCAAGTTTTTTTTTGCCTCAAGAGATTTTTCTTCCAAAATGAATAATGTGACGCCTAAAACGTCATACTTTTGAGCTTCCTTTTGAATTTTTCACCTCAAACTCACAAAATAGTGAAAATGTTTTGAGTTTTTCACTCCCTTTTTTGGTGAAAAATGTCTGAAAAACAAACAACATTTTTCACCATCAATTGTGCTGAAAAACTTGAATCTTCCAACCAGTGTATTGCACATGAAATTATTTATTTCCCGGTGTGTATAGTACACACTGTAAAAACCATTAGATAGTTAGTTAGTATTGTTATCACTCATGTAATGTAATGAATTATACCCAATCCTTGTACAACTTGAAGTCAATGGGATGTATGTAGGGGTGAGAGAGTGGAAGAAATAGAAAGATAGCCTTTTGCCGAAATTTCACTCTCAAAAGCCGTGAATTTCGCTGCCAAAGTACATGAAATGGTGGGCGAAAAGCATCATATTGTACGTGAAACTTTTTGGGCTATTTGCACTGGTTGGGAGATTCAAAATTTTCAGCACAATTTACGGTGAAAAATGTCGATTGTTTTTCAGACATTTTTCAGTGAAAAAAATGGTGAAATTTTCAAACCTTTTTCACCCCTTTTCAACTTTCTTTCAAGTTTTTCACCTCAAATCAGAAAAGTGGTAAAAAAGCTTTGAAAATGTCACCATTTTTTCACTGAAAAATGTCTGAAAAACAAACAACATTTTTCACCGTAAATTGTGCTGAAAATTTTGAATCTCCCAACCAGTGTTGGTCGTGAAATTCGCTTTTTGACCGCGAAATTCACTGTATCTCGGGGTGAATTTACCCTCAATTTCTGCATGAAAAATAAGGTGAATTTCACGGACTTCGGGTTCCACAGTGTGTCGAGGTCCTAGCTTCCCTGATCACAGGTTTCGCTCTGTTGGTTATCTTTGGGGTTTATGAAGCCAAAGTGCCCACTCGGCCGACAATTCCCTCAGACGTAATTGGCAATCGCACCTCCCTCAGCGCGTAGCCACCTTGTCTCCACTCCGTGCCCCAGACTGACTTTCGGCTCTTCAAAATTTTAACGACTGCCGCTCATGGAATTGTTAGCATGTGTGCGTTTATTCTTCATGAAATCGATGACTTCAAGCTCATTGAGTGCAATAGCTGCCATCTACTACTTACCAGGTACATTTATTCAGGGACATAATCATTCGAACAACCTATCTTTCCCTTTCTCAGTTTTTTCCAAGCTTGCTTCGGCGCGTCTCCGATTCAGTCTGCAGTGGGTATACTCTCTCTTTCCCTTGCCGTTGATTTTGGTTTATGTAATTGAAAAGACTTTCTGCCTGGCGCATTCATCGCGGCCCCGTTCACGTTGGTCGCAGGTTTGGCCATCAAGTTCCTTCAGAAATACCGTGCCGTGAACTTTATCGGGTGGATTGTCTCTATTGTCGGTTTCGGGCTGTTCAGTACTATCAGGGAAGACTCCCATGCCGGCAAATGGGTCACCTACCAGATATCGGTTCGGGGATGATCGTATGTTTCTCTTCCTCTCGGCCTACCTACTTTTGATTCTTTTCGGATAGTTCTCTGCCCCGGTCTTTCCTTTGTTAGTGCCGCTACCCACAAACCGTGCCGCATCCGCACTTGCATTATTCACGTTTACGCGTGCCTTCTTTCAGGCATGGGGAATCAGGATCTCGAGCACGATTTTGCAGGTTCGTTGCCCCAATCCTCCCGGGGGTGTATGGCGTTGACATTCCCTCCCTCATAGAACATGCTAAAGAAAAAGCTGCCAGCAGACTTCGTTGCTCAGTTCCCGGCTGACTTCGAGATTGCCTATACTGCGATCCCCGCCATCAGAGGCCTGGAGGAACCGTTGAGGAAAGAAGTACAAGCCGCATTTGCGGAGAGCATGGCGGTCATTTGGCAAGTGATGATGGGCCTCGGCTTCTTGCTGAGTCTTCTCATGGCGGAAGTGCCCCTGGGTACCACCGTGAATGCGAGTTATGCACTTGAAGAGAAAGAACTAGCTCCCGAGGATGACTAGTATAGTAGAAAGTTACGAATCATAATAGATGTTACACGATGGACTACTGTGTTTCAACGACGGAAAGTGTCTGGTTCCGGGCTAATGCGCTCTAATCACTTGTGAGGAAGACATAGCGCAATAAGGTAAAGAACATATTAGAAAATGCCCCGGCAGGAACTTTCCTGCAAACAGTGAGGCCGGATACGCAGTTGAACAGATCAAGTATTGACTCGACCAACAACGATAGGGAGAAGGGGTCGGTCATCGACACTGGGCGCTGCCGGCGACCCTAGCTTCCACCGAATCCGATCGCTAGCTACCGAAAAGCAGTAGCACCGCAACAGAACCGACACCACGACCTCTGCGGGCAAGGATCAGAGGAACGATAGCGCTGAGTGCCAAATGAACTGACTGAGCTCCAGTTGGACGAATTTGAACCCACTGCAAAAGAGAATATAAGCAGTGAGATACTTGGAAAGCCAGCCACGCACATGCAGCTGCGTCCTCCCCCAACGAAGGTCATCGTGTTGCCGTACACACCCGACATGCGTACCGTGACACCCTGCGCATGCCCATTCTGCCATCGCTCTGGCTTGAATTCGAGCGCGTCGGGGCCCCATATCGCCTTGTTATGATTGGCGGCAGCGATCGCGATATATACTTCTGTACCTTTCGGGACCGCAATGGCGTCCAGGCGGCGCCCGTCGATGCCGGTTATGGGTTTGGAGAGCGGAAGGATGCAATCCTGTGTCACCCTAGATATTGTGGATAGATAAAGAAGGAGGAAGTAAGAGAACGAAAAACCTACGTTCGGGTCATCGCGGTGACGGGTGGATATCTTTTAGTGGAATTCGTTAAGCGAAAAAGAAAATAGGAAGGAGACGCACAGTCGAAGGGTCTCGCGGATCACCGCATCAAGATACGGAAGACCCACGAGCTCGTCGTGGCTCAGAGTCTCCTTGGTGTCTATAATCTCTGCCCGCAGCTTCGCCTGCACTTCCGGATGGAGTGCCAAAATGTGAATGATTCTGTTCAGCGCAGAGGACGTCGTGTCCGTTCCTGCGAGAATTATCATTCTGCAAAGTCATCGGAAATCAAGGCCATAACGAGAGGCAAAAACCAGACGCACGAAGTTTGAGCTACGAGTTCGTCATGCATGAACTTCATATCGTCGTCCGCTGTACTGTTGCTTTTGACTGATAAACATCAGTGGATCAGACATTCGAATCCAGACGGTTTATCTCACGCAGCAAGCTCATAATATCGTTGGAATTCTCCATTACGTCGGCACCATGTCGGATTTTCTGGTTTTTGTCGTCCACCAAGGCGGCTGCCTTACTATCCATGACAGCAACAACCTTAGAAAGTATGGTCAAGGTTTTCGAGGGTATAAGGTTGAGCATGAACCGCCGGAAAGCTGGAGGACCGATCCTTGACACCAGCGGCAGAATGGGGAGGAAGACTGCCAGCTTGTGAATCGCTGGTCTATGCACAGATCGTGAGGTTGGTTCTTTGGTATCAGAGACAAAAAGACCGACGTGAGGCTTTTGAGCGATTGGGCATACTGATCGATGGAGTCCTCACTGGAGGCCAAGGGATCAAAGGAATAGCCAACACCCGCGCGGCCGACGAATTCGAGAGAAGTTCGGCTCAGAATCGAATACATATCCAGCTAGCACCATCATGAGATTGGAACAAAGCTAGTTGAGATTCGCACCTCTCGCGGACCAGCTCCAAGATGCGGTTTAATAAGACCGTCACGAAGCTACTAAGAGGTTTAGCACTAGAACGAAGGAACCAAGTCGGACGTACTCTGTTTGCGACCCTCGTAGAGTACCGGTAGCATTCCGCGCAGGTTCTTCGTCGAAAACGCGGGCATCATGATTTTACGATGCCGACGGTGCTCGTTTCCGGTCGTCGATAAGATGCCTTTGCCGAATAGCAAACCGGTCAAGCTTGCGGGGTATTCAGATCACCAAATGTAATAAGTGGGTCGCGCCTACATAAGAAATATGCTCGATTCTTCGTACAGATCCTGATCTTTGACCAGAATACTATGCAGGGCGGCGGGATCGAAGACGTAAAGCTGGACATCCTATAATCGGGCAAGTGGTTAGCAACTGTTTGAGAAGTAAAGAAAGGCGCACCCCGAGAAGGCCGTGTATTTTGACCACCCCATTGAAATCTTCCTCTAAGGTCTTGTGGAAGTCCCAACTATCAGCCCCGTGGAGTTTTGCCAGGCTCCCTGCGAATGACAGCTGTAACGATGAGACAAAAGCCGGTCAATCCAAACTTGCCGGCGAGAAAAGACTGGGAGGGAGGGCCAGGGATATTGTCCAAGATCGAGCCACCACAGAGCCGTCGCAGAGTATTCAGAAACACATAGGAAAGCCAAAGGAGGAGGCCGCACTGGATGATGGATAGCAGCATCTGCAAGTACAGTCCATCCGCCTTATCGCCACGTTATGTACTTTAGAGTTCGGTCACCTGATGGCAGGGGAAATACAACAGAACCGCTGAGAATCGCTGGGAGGACGGCAATAATCATCCTGTCGCACGGATGTTGACGTGTTGACGGAGCAGTTATACTTGGCAGCACTGCATAGCAGCCGTTAGCCCCGCGACGTCAATGATTAAATGAGACAGGTTTCGGATGACTACACTGGTTCGGATTCAATAGTATCCGAACAGGCCCGAGCTTGCATCTAGTGCAACTTTGCAAATCTGGACGGGAACGGGAACTGTGGTGCGGGGGACTCGGACGCCGAGCTTACGACGAGCCGAGAAAGTTGTGCATACCCGCACGGATCTTTTTCCGAGCTACGCCACAGGCGGCCGGTTGTCAAAGCTTGGAAGACGGCTCCAGGCCAGGCAGCCCAGCTCCAGGGACCAAGGAGTCTTGAAGCAGAAACAGAGTGACTCGTGACTTTCTGAAATCATGATCCAGTGATGCTTGATTGGCGCCTCAAGCGCTTAATTCAGGAACCAACACGGAAATGTGAACCGAAAAAGCTGTTTCTTGGTCTTTAGATGTTTCTCAGCTCCTGGTATCGATGGATAAATTATGGCAGTCAACGCCACTGGCACCAACCTGCCACTCGGGCACGTCGGGGACAAGCCAACCCCAAACCCCGGTTGTTTTTGTGGGCCTTGTGTGGGTCCAAATTCTGCAGGAGCGTGTAGTGAGATGGTACATCTTTGATCATCTTAGAGTGCCATATGGGATATTATGGCACATACTCTCTGGCACTGCCGCCTCTTGTCAGGTTTTCAAGCCAAATAAATTAGAGAGAAAATACACTACTACTGGGTATTTATGTCAGGTTCGGTTGAGATTTTCAGAGCTTGTGCAAAAACATGCAAAACTTTTGTGTTAGGGATGTCTTTTGGTTGTGCACGGGTCAATCAGATTGCTTTCTCTGGCTTTTTAAATGGGGAGACTGATCTGAGTCCTGACTGCTTCAAAATATTGAAGCAGGTAGTGTCCGTAGGTCTTTATTGCCATGTTCACTTTTTGACGGTATCCTGTTTTGTAGTCCTGCATTTTAACTATATATTTCTTTTAGTTTGCGAACACTCAACGAGTCTGTGAGTACAGGGCAACAACTGGGCCTCTTATTTTATCTGGAGCTGTTGTATTAACGACATGGATTATATTTTACTTTCTTCTAATCTGGTTGTTGGGTTGTCACTTTACTTTAGTCCTCTTCCTTCTCAAATTCTGTTTCCGAGTCTCTGAATGCTCAAAGTCTGTGGGCAGCCTTTTATCTTCATATTTAGCCAACTGAGGTTGTTATTGAACAGGAATCGCAAGCTGGCTGCGCGGTTTTCATATGTTTGACGTGTTTCCATGCTTTCCTGCGAATTTCTGATATTTCCTGCATCCAACTCAATCACAATGCGATTTTTCCTCGCAAATATTCACTGCCAACAGCTCTCTAGCTGAGGCGCGCCGAAACCGAACAAGTGCGCCACTTTCCCCAAATGGAAGCGAGATGTGATCGGAGTCGTACCAATCGACTAAACACTGAGTACTGATTCCGCAGCCATCGAAATAAGTATCGGGTTTATTTGAGATTGTTGCACGTTCTATTGATCAAAACTGCGATCGCAATCCCGCTCGTCGCGAGGGAAGGTAATATTAGGATTGGTAAGGACAATGAATGCTGCCGAAAATACCAGAAAAGTTCCACTCACCACGGAGCATACCTCCGGATGGATAGTGCACTCCCGACGGCACGCCGACACTTGATGCGCCTCGGAATCATCTTGAACGCGCTGATTATCAACCTCACGGATCGGTTTCGCTCCACAACTGGACGTTTTATGCCATCTTCGTGCTTCACCGGGGCGGACTTATGACTCTTTTAGTTCCGGGATATCGAGCTCTCCGGTCGGGAACACGCGGACATCCAAAATTGCGTTACGATCTCAAATGTCTCGGAAACGGCGTTGTGTCCGACGCGACGTTCGAGGATTTACGGGGGTTGCATTTTCGGACATTCGTCCCGTGGTGGTGGATTATGTGTTTGAGCCCCGCTCGAAGCCTCCCTTCGCCGACTCGATTACCCAATGTCTGTTTACATTTTTAGCATCCAACCTGCCGAACGGTTAAAAGGAGCGCGGAGCGTTACCTTCGGGGAGCCTTATGTCTCCCCTCTTATCCGCTTTTCCTTCGCGCATGGCCTTGCTCAAGGCGGTCTTGACATGCTGTGCCTTGTTGAAAATCCTTAATCGGCTATTAAAGCCATGGTACTCGCCCTCACCCTTGCGTCATCTTCCTGGGCCCCCATCGCAATCATGGTTCGCTGGTACGATTAAGATTTGTCATCCTCCGGAGCAAGCACAATTTTTATGCCGAGCAGGGAACCTAGGTCAATTGTTCACTGCGAAGGCCTGCCTTTTCATCAGGAACTGGTGGATCTTTACGGAGGAATGGTCAAGGTTTATGGGTTCTTTGGGGTGAGCATGCCAATACAGCGCGTCGGCAGAATTACGGGCTAATTAACTCGGTCGTCCAGGACGAACAACTATATGTTTCCGATCCTCGAGCCCTGCAAATCATTCTTGTCAAGGAGCAGGATGCATACGAGGAGACGGCTGTCTTTGTCGAGTAAGCTATCCATTCATCCCGGGGGTGATAACAAAGCTGTCGCTCACCTAATATGTATCGGCAGCACGAACAGAATTATATTCGGACCAGGCTTGGTATCCACCACTGGCGTGATCCATAAACGCCAGCGAAAATTGGTCAACCCCATATTTTCGCCAAGTAACCTCCGAGAGCTGGTTCCCACCTTTCGCAGTGTGGCAGAAAGAGTGAGCGTTTACCAACAGAACTGTTCAATGACTCACAAAATGATTCTACCCAAGTTGACCGACGTTTTAGCCAACGAATGTCGAGCTCGGGGAGATTCAAGGGGCCGCACGGTAATTGATATGTCTGAATGGATGGTGAGTGGTCTTAAGTAATTCACTAGCCAACCGCCGCCTCACTGTTCAATCTGATGCCAGTCGCGAGCCGCCCTGGAGGCAGTGGGGCAGACTGTTCTGGGCTACTCGTTCGATCCACTTGACTCGCCGGTCAATAACCCATACACGCGTGCGATCCGGGAGTTGATGTGGGTTACCTCCTACCACTCAGTAATCACGATTACGGGCATTTCAACGCTGACTAGCAATGATCCAGCCCCACGATTTTCTCGCTGTCCCTGGTACGGCAGTTTGCGCCGTTTCTAGTTCGGCTTGGTCCCGCCTGGATGCGGCGCAAACTTGTGGAGTGGACACCCAATGCGGCGGTGCAGAAGGTGAAAAGGATGAGCGACGTGATGCATCAGACGGCGGTGGATATTCTTGAGGATAAACGGGAGGGCCTGCGGCGCGAGGACGGAGGAATGAGTGCGCGTGCGAAGGATATTATCAGTTTACTCTGTGAGTTACATTTTTCCTAGGCACACACCGGTGTGGTTGAATGCGCTTTACCTATAGTGAGAGCGAACGAAGGCGCCAGCAGTGGAGATCAGCTCAGCGAGGCAGAACTGACGGGTCAAATGACGTACGGCAGAGTGTCCTCCCTAATAGCTTTGCGCGACACTCACCCAATCACAGAGTGATGATTTTCGGCGCGCAAGATACTACGTCTTCGGCGCTGTCTCGAATCCTATACCTGTTGTCCATCAGACCCGATATCCAACAGAAGATCAGAGAGGAAATCCGGGCTGTTCATACATCCGACCGGCAGCTCAGTCTCGACGAGATATCAGCACTTCCCTGGCTTGACGCCGTCCTCAAGGAGACGCTGCGGCTGTGTGTTCCCGATGATTGAGATCCGATGCTGCGGAACTAACGAGTGATCAGATACCCGCCCGTACCCTTTGTTCGCCGGACGTGCGTCGTTCTTCTCATTTCCCTGTGCTGCGTTTGGCAAAGCTCTGACACCCGCATAGAGCACTACAGGAGCGCACCATCCCCTTCACCGGGCTTTCGGGAAATGAATCGGCGGTGACCGTCCCTCGCGGGACCACACTCTTCCTGGGCATAGCTGCCGCAAACCGGCTGCGAACCGTCTGGGGTCCAGATGCAACAGAATGGAAGCCAGAGCGATGGTTCGAGCGGGATTTGCACCACAAGGTGGACCCGACCCTACGCTTACCGGGAATTTACTCGGGAATGTCAGTCATGCTTGCCTTCTATCGAAAAGAATGACTCACCCTCAAGGGCCGATTTTCAGGATGTCGTTCTTGGGCGGCAAGAGATCATGCATGTAAGTCGCCAAACGCACCTCCACAATCTGACTGAACCACGTCTCAGTGGATACAAGTTCGCGCAAATCGAAATTAGTTCGTCGCCCCCTTTTGTGTATACCAGGTTCTGACATCCAGGTCTTTGCAGAGATGTTACTAATAGCGTTGGTATCCCGGTTCGACATCTCTCCGACGGCCGATGAGATTGTCTGGAATCTGTCCCAGATAATATCTCCCTCGGTCCGAAGCATAACGGGAAGCAGCACAAGGGAAGAAAAGGGGTTGCCGCTTTGTATGAAGCTGCTCGAGGAGAACGAATTTTAGCTCAAAAAGCGGTAGAAAATGTCGGAAAAAGAAAATTCACAAATGCCACGAGTACCCACAACGTATAGGTCTTCAGTTGGAATTGCAAGTCCGTGGCAAGAAATTGCATACTGTAACTACGACATCGTCGTCCCTCGGAAGGTTTCTAGGTCCGGCGGGGTGGAAAGCAGATTAACGATGTTGTGCGTACACGCGAAAAAGGCGAGGGTCGCTTGAGCGAGGACGCTTTCCCAGGCCTTGCAGGTGTTAGGTAGCAGCGTGACGGTGGCATGGTACAAGTTCGGGACATGCCGGTTCTCATCAGCCATCACTGTTCTGGTCATAGCCACGTGCACAGCTTGCGACCATAACTTCAAATCCTAAGTACCTCTACTTCTGGTCCTCACTATTATATGGGCGGTACATGCATATTGGTTGATTTTTTCCTGCTATGTTCGTCGCCTTCGCTTCCAAAACAGCGGTCCAAGTTCAACCAAATACAGTGTCAAAACCCGGTTGCGAAAAAAATAAAGTTGACCCAATATTGTACAGGAATAGGTGCGAGTTTCATCATAAGATTGGATCTGGGGGAAGTTCAGACCCTGAAATCTATGCACAAATATTTTCAAGATTTTTTGGCACCCTGTTGTGTCGCATGGCACCGTCACTTATTTGGCTGGTTTTGGGGGTTTGACCCGGATCCAAAAATTCCGATCAGAAATGCCCTCTCACTCACTCTCTCTGCATTCTCTTGCCCTCACATGGCCTCAGATGCCCAAAGACACCTCCCACAGGCAACCATCTAGGCTGTTCTGGGGGAATAGACCTCCAGAGGGATCGACACATCAGAGAACTCAAATCTGCCTCCAACCACTGGGCCAGAGAAGATGTGTGCTCCTCCCCATTGCCTATACTGACCAAGCATGGGCAAAAATGTCTGAAAAGTACCCCAAGATACAATAATTTCTCTTTAAAGCATTGTAGATGTGAATGGGCTACTGCTATTCTCAGAATATACAATTCTCAGCTGCCATCATTGAGATTTAGCCATTTTTGGGAATTGTTTGATTTTTCACGTGCGCCCAACAGGTGCAATGTTGATTTTTTGTGGATTATATTACTCATAGGCCTTGTTGTTATTCCACAAAAAAAGAATCAAGCTGAACACCGGTGGGGTTCCTGTTCAAAATGTAATTTTTTCGGATCCGGGCATTTTTCGGATCCGGGTTTTGACACTGTACTTGATTGAAATGTATGTCTACTACGAGACGGTCAGACCTTGGTCCGCTGGACACAAATAACATTGCGTTCATGACGATCCATTTGTATGACACGGACATGGTGCAAATTTTCTGATGCACAAATGATCCTGCAATGTGCTATCTGCTTACCCGACTTCAAATTTTTTGGCCATGGTACATCAAGTTGACCTGGGACAGACGCACGCTCATACAGGATGTCCGTTGAAATAAGAAAATGAATCAACCTGAGTGTCATTTCTTACCGGCCGTCCGGTACTTACGATGTCATACAAAGTAGACTGATTGTTCCAATTGTGGGACCGTGTCAGTATAATATACCTCCTCCACCTCCGTATTTCTTCGTATCAAGATCAGCGGTGCAAAGATACCCGAGATGAACCTCCTGGTTGCAAGGCACACAAGAGTCATGCTGTTGGGATGATTCAATTTCTCATAATACCATTCCTTCCACCGAGCATCGCTGCCCGACTCCCCGCTGCACAACGGTCAGTTACATACCAGTCTGGCCCTTCCACCTCGCGACCTTCGCCCTACCCGATGAGCCATGTGTTTAGATTGGGTACGGGCATCAACGTAATAGAAATGTACAGAAGATATAAGTAGAAGCGAGCAGCGCATCAGCAAAGACCATACCGGCAGTTTACCAAAGTGAACACGCTGATGAGAGGCACGATAATATATATATCTTCAGGCCACGCTTTCTTACCAAATGATTATTATCCACCCAATCTCCGCCAGCGTGGCCGAGTGTTCGGGCTTTCACTTGTGCTCTCTAGGTACAAGAAGCTTTGAACAAGCGCCATTCATGATTTTAGCATCCCTCAAAATTCAAATGCGTTGATGCCGCGACGATGCCGGCCAAATGAAGGGCTCAACTTCAACAGATGAGTCAGTTCCACGAAAGGCTATCTGATTTACTTGTACTCTTGCTCACTCTTAGTAGCTCTTAGTCTGTTATCATTCCGAGTTAAAGGTGCAACGTTGAACGTTGAACATCTGAACCCTTTGAACTCTCACGCGGTGCGACAGCGGTACCGCTTACTGCCCGGAAAACCCCGAAACAAAACCACATGTTCTCCGTCTGGCGGATCGCAAAAGCACATGCAAGGCCAACCCCTACACCGACTCTCGCATAATGATATTTACCCGACCACACAGACTCAGTGAATGGTCGCGCGGAGCCTAAAATGATTCCATCCGAAATTCCATTATGATGTGCTATTGGCTAATTTGGTCCGCAGCGCGTCGCTGCCCGCCTTTCACCCGCCTCCCACTCTGCTAGCGAGTGTAGATGAAGACCTCTATTGTCATTATTCGAACGACGGTTTCTATACATCGGTGTCGTAAGTGGCTCAAATCGAGACCGTCGTTCTGGGATCGCAGGGCAGCTACTTAAAATCATATTAAACGGTCCCAATGGAGCTGAGGAGGCCGAAGCAACGCAGTTAATGCATATAAAAGGCCGCTCGCATGCTACACTTGCTTTGAGCACCCTCACTTGGTATTCGCCCCAGCCCATCGATGTTCTCTAAGACTCTTTTCGTCGTCTTTTCCGCTGCTGCATCCGTGCAGGCAGCCGTCATCGTGCATCCCACCACACTTGCATCCTCACCGTGAACTAACGTTTATGTACACTTGCAGGCCCGCCAAAGAGGCCCGCCGCCGGTGTTCACCGCGACGCGCGTCTACCAGGTGCGTTACCATCCACACAGGATAGCGACAGCCAACTCACCGAGCACACAGACCATCACCGATGTTCCCCCGTACATCGTCACCGCGACGACCACCATGACCTGGACGTGCGTACCGCGGGCCCATACTTCTCTCTCTCGCACATCCACTGACGGCCCTACAGCCAGAGCCCCAGCACGACCTTTGTGCACCCCACTGGTCCCGGTGGATTCCACGTTTAATGAAATCAAATATCAACAAATCCCCGTCTGAACGCTCCGGTTTATCGATGTGCCCCTCTTCCCCTTTACAAAACGATATTTCACTTACTGACTGACGAGCGCAGTCTGATTCTTTATTTCGGTTCTTTTGATTTGGAAATACACGCTCAGCACACGTCTCTTCATGTTCAAACTTCAATGCAACGTTAGGATTATTTGATTTCCTTGACTGGTACCGCCAGAGTGAGTTTTCGCGACGATTCGGGGTCAAATATGTATTCCATCGAGACGGACCATGGTCCGACATTGGTCGCGTATTACTTCGGGCGCCTTGAGAAGTTGTCGTGCCGAAAAGGCAATAAAACGCTGATGCGATTGATCGCTTTATCATTGACACGAGGCACTTACGCGGGGATCATCGGTGCCGTGTCGCGGTCAGGTGTGTGCTCCGACCATCGGTGCGCTCATGTTGGATTGCCGAGATCCTTGAACAGGGCAATCCCTGAGCAAGAATGAAATACCATCGTGGAACATGCGATGCTCCACTGCACTGCGAAGCCCGAGCTGGAAGAACGGCGTCATCAGTTTGTGGTCAAGGTAGCGGCAAAAGAACCTCGTCTCCATGCGGTCACACCTGGCAATGCACAGCGGTGCTGCGTGCGCTGATATTCCGCCGCGACGCTGTGTGCCAGGTCGCAAAATTTGCCCATCAAGTTTTCCAGTTGTTCGACAACACGCCGATGGTTTGGCCGGATGTGCAAGGTTAATAGGTACTGTAATAATTTCTTCTTATTGATAGGTGACTTCTACTGGCTGTGGTTGCTGTCCCGAAGATCTACAGCCTTCGGGGCGAGCTCGTCGACGGGAGAGCAATTACGGCGTAGCACAGTATATTCTAAAGGCCGGTGTACTGTACGCTCAACTCGGCACGTTCCGAAAGGGGACATAGCTGGGCTATTAATTTATCCTGAGTTTTATCCATCAGCTATAGCCTAGGCCTCTTGGACGGGGAAATGGAATTGGTAAGTATCCAGGCATTGGACAATGCGCCATCCCAAACCCCAACGCAACACGAGAGTCGTAAGGGTATTCTGCGATCTCAGGATTTCTACCAGTCGCCGACAAAGCTTCGAATTAAGGTCAATCTCAGATCAGCAATACTTGTAAGAAACACCGTCGCGGCATCGAAATCCTCGCCGTAGTTCGATCCATCCAGTGTCAGTCGGGCAAGCCTCAGGCATAAACCGACGATATGCTCCAACAAAGTGCCATGCCGGATAATATGGGAGTGCAACCAGACGCCCATTGACAAAGAGGTGACGAAATCGGGGCGCATCGCCGCCCGCAGCGCCTCCAAAGCATCCGCAGCGCTCCCCTGCGTAACGGTCAGCGCCTCCGGTGCCGACCCCGCCGGGACGAGGGGAAGCAGTGCTGCGGGACCCCAGTAACTCTCGAGATGGGGCGCCAGCGGCGCAGGGGATATTGCGTCCGCAAGACACGAGCCGTTGAGGTAAAAAATCAGCTCGCAGACTGCGGGGAAGGGGGCTATGCACGCGTGAATGCGCGTAAAGTCGGTATCCGGGAACGTTGAAGGCAGAGTGCGGAGATTGCGGAACGCAGCCATTGCCCCCGCATCGTCGAGGAAATGCCCGATGCCACGCGGACGGAAGGGAGCGAGATCCAGGGAGCACAGGCGGGTTGGATCCAGCATAGCGATGCCGGAGATAGAACCAGGCCGAGCGGGCGTCGCTCCGTATGAGAAATGCGGAATTTTGAGGAGCGGGACAGCTGGATCTGTAGAAGGCGATAGTATACCGCCATTAATCTCGAGCTTCTATAGGTGCGCCAGGCCCGCCACGCGGAGAGCGGCCAGCTCCACCGTACAAACAACCGAGGTACGAGGTAAGTTATGTTTGTAGTGTCTGTCTACGAGAGACTAGCTCCACCGATCATATATTGCACGATAAAGAGCGTAGGTTTTGGAACCTGGAAATTGCTTCAAAGACTGCAACACCCAATGGCAAGTCGGATGCCTCAGGCTCCAGTTTTAGTGATGTGTAGTACAGTGGGTTGAAGCCCCCCAGGACGAACGGAACCATAGAATCCGAAGACCAGAGGGCTAGGCGGTCAAGCTGCTGGCGGAGGCTCGTCCCTGACGTAGATAGTTCTATATGTACGCCAGGCCGCAGGTAGAACGTTGAGAATCGGATAGGCGCAGTCAGGTCGTGGAATAGGTGTGGAACCAAGGAAATATCGGAGAGATAGACGCTCGGCAGGATTTTGAGAATCTTAATCCAAAGTTTGAGTGGGAGACTCGGGCCCAGTAATATGACATTGAAGCATGCCAAGGAAGAGAGGGTGTGCGTCATCTTATAGTCGCTGTATGAGTAATGGGAGCGGCCACGATCGCGCCGTAGGTAGCTTCACAATTATTGAGCCAATTGCGCAGAGGATATATGCCAGACTTCAAGGGTTGCGCCGCGCTGCGCTCAAGCGCCCGCAGGCCAAAGTAAAAGCAAGAGAAATATATACCTGATCTAATAGGTGGCCCACAAGAAAGCCAAAGGCCATAGAGTTTGAACAAGACGCTGCAGATTGCTTGCCACGCCATGACGGTTGCAGCGACAGGGACTGAGAACCAGACTTTTTTTCCTTGAAGAAAGAGAGAGCACTAACAAGTGCGACGAGATATTCCAGTCACCTTCGAGCAATTCCTGTGTGCCAAAGCTTGAAAAGGAAATATCGGAGAAAGCAAGGGAAAAAAGAGACAAAAAAGAGAAGAAGGGACACGTTGAGGTCGCGGGGTTACGCGTTCTCTGATGGTGAGCCAAGCAGGCGACAGCAACGCGTACTAAAGCAGGCGAATCTCTCCACGGTGGTAGTAATCCTTCGAATATTTAATATTCAATATTAAGGTGGTAGTCTTGCAGCAGGTTAGTGATGAAACATCTAATTTGATACGCTCGTACGGTGATTTTTCTAGAGGATAATGAACCCTGAGATACAAAAACGTTTGAGTACCCACAGTTCTCGATCGGTCGGGCGTCTTGATCCAAGAGAGCGAGGCTCGCATGTCCTCCAAGTGCGCACCAAGAGCGCATATGATTATATCCTGGGATTGAAATTACGGATCCTCAAGCAGCTTCCTCCCCTTCAAACCCGACTCGAAATCTGAGTACAACATGCACTGGCTCTTCCTCGAGCTTGCCGAGTTGAACGGACATCTTGAACACGCAATGTTCACCACAGAAGGTGCCCGGGAAGTGCCGAGGTGGCTGTCATTGATGTTTTGATCGCACACTTTTTGACTCCTTTCATGTCTCGAAATCGCGGACCATTCATCTTCCGGCGGTGGTCGATATGGCGTAAAGGAAACCGCGTCGACTCTGGATCTCTAGCATTAGCTTAGTTATCCGACCTCAGCCGTTTTGTCCCTAGAGCAGGTTGAAGTTCAATCCTTCCAAATACCGGCAAAAAATTTGGAGCAAGGCTCAACCTTTTGGGAACACAACTAGCTTTCTTATCTTTCAAAGATTCCAAGCCGCTGCGCCCTAGTGACCAGTCAAGGCAATTGCTCAATCTCTGGTCAAGGATCGGGATGCTCAATTGACTACTTACTCTGGATCATAACCACGAGAACATGCCTGCCGGTCTCCCCCGGGACCGGCTCATAGCCACGAAAATAATCTGGCCCCTTTAGTTTTCAATGTTTCACAGCAACGGTGGGGTCGAATTTGGAATAAAGTATCATGACATGATCTGTACACGGGCCCCAAAAGACGCAGAGAAAGGTTCTGTCCCTGGAAGACTTGCTTCCAGTATGCTCGCTGCTCTTCTGAAAAAACTGGTTTTCTACCTTCTGACCATCAGAAAGACCGTGGATGGAGGAGGAGGAGGAGGATTGCCTGTGCGGTCCCAAATTGAAACAACAGGTAGCCGTACTACGTAAATGTGACGTCTACACCCACGCTACGGATGCACTTATCTCGCCACCGTTGTGAACAGCCTTGTACTACACCAACTCCGAACTCCTGGCCCTTCTAGGAAAACCTACGGGCAGCACACTCAACAGAAACCCGGTCATAATCAGCCGGGAGTCGCACAAGGGTCCTCCCCCATGCCACATAACCCGTTGGAATGCAAAGTACGGAGCAAGTCAGCACGGACGTCTCATAGTTTGGATGTCTAGGCCAATTTCAAATCCAACCTCGCAACGGTCCTTCGCGACAATTAGCGTCTTGTGACAGCGCCCTCTGGGCTTTCATTCAGATATTTTTCGCCTGATAGGGCGAGTCTTGACGGTACGCCATCCTTGTTATCTGATCGCATTAAAGCTGTGGTTGAGGAACAACAGGGCTCTCGATCATCTGTACCTCTGACGATCGCTCTATATAAATTCAGGGCAACGAAAATAATCTGTCGCCCTTCTCGATGGGCGGCGTCTCCTCATCCTCATCCTCAAAAACCCGCCGTAAGCGGCATTCCACCCCAAGTCTTGGAACCGGTCGCCCACGCTTCAGCACCTCCACCGAGAAGACCTGTGTACCCGAGTCGAAATCCCGACCCCGAGAATCAGAGGCGCCACAGTCTAATCGGAGCCCAGTGTACTCCGGGATCGAACACGTCTCAGCCGATGCGACTTCCGCGTACACAGAATTTCTCCTCAATTTCCCTGGTGCGTAGGAGATCTGTCTATCTCGCATCTGGTTAACGCTCCGCAGAATATAAACTGACCTGGACTCTCGATGCTCTTCGCCGCACCGACTACAGCCGGCTAATCGACAGTGGGGAAACATATGTCGATTATATGGGCGGGGCGATATATCCGGAAAGCCTCGTGCGCGTGCACGTCGATTTCCTCAGCCGGACTGTACTTGGGAACACCCATTCCACAAGCAACAGGTGATTACCCATCCTCAGCGCGCGGTTTTAATCTTGACACATCACACAGCTCGAGACTATCGGCGATTTGTGCGGACGAAGCTAGAGCCGCCGTCCTGGCGTTCTTCCGCGCGCCGCCAGACGAGTACACACCGTCATCTTCACTCCGAATGCGTCCGGCGCTCTGAAGTTGGTGGGCGAGTCATACCCGTTCACGAATGAAAGCCGATATATCCTTGCATGCGACTCGCACAACAGTGTGCATGGGATTCGGGAGTTCGCCGCACGCCGCGACGCTCGCGTGTGCTACATCCCCTCGACGCCCACCGGTGGGCTCGACGTCACCACCGCACATGTATGCTGCTTTTTTCAAGCCCGTAGTCGCTGAGATAATTATATATATTTATATTTCCAGAGGCTGTTATTCCGACACCAACCGAACTCACCCGATGCAGCGCCATGTCTATTCGTCATGACGGCCCAATCGAACATCACCAACGCCAAAAGTCCGTTGTCGATAATGCAGTATGCGGCGGCGTTGGGGGGGGTACCATACCGTGCTCGACGCGGCGGCCTTGGCGCCGACCTCCGATATCTCCCTAACCGACTACCCAGTCGACGCGATGGCGGTCTCGTTCTACAAAATGTTCGGTTTCCCGACCGGCGTTGGCGCGCTCATTGCCAAGAAATCGTTTTTTGTGGCAGCTTCAGCGGCCCTGGTTTGCGGGAGGAAATGTCGACGTCGTCCAGGTACCTGGTAAGATTGTCACGCTCTCCCCGGAGCTTCACGAGCAATTCGAGGCGCGTGTTCATTCCCTACGGCATGGGATGTTCAACCTAATCGTTGAGTTTGAATAAATATAGGACGGCACGCTCAACTACCTTTCGTTGCCGGCTGTTACGGACGGGTTGCGATTCCTATCGGCCTACATGCCGTTCATGCCGCTCCGTCTCTCCTGCCTGCTGCACTACCTCGTTACGTCGCTATCCGAGCTACGGCACGACACGACAGGCGAGCCGGTAGTTCGTATCCTGTCCGCCGTCCCCGCGCGGCGACTGAAAACTGACTGTGCGCTCCTTCTCCGCTGCATTCCGGTCACTATGGCTCATTCATCCTTGCTACAGCCCTCCGGCGAGATGTTCCCCAACTCATTCATCGCCCACGCCGCGTCGCGCATGGGCATCTCGCTGTGCATCGGATGCATGTGCAACCCCGGCGGTGCGGCAGCGCTCCTCGGCCTCGAGGGCGCCATGGAGCAGCTGTACCGCGGTCTGATGCTCGCGGACTTCGAGCGCGCGGTGGGGCGCGAGCTCGGCGTGGTCCGGCTGAGCCTGGGGCTCGCGAGCAATTTCCAGGACATGTGGAATGTGTTGAGGTTTGCGAGGGTGATTGCGCAGGAGGAGGGGCGGATGGCAATGTGGGCGGGGTGGGTTGCTATGAATGGGTGATTCTCGTGGGTGGATTATTACTTTTCTAACTGGTAGGGCTTCAACCCGTACCCGTCGCCAACGGGTCGACGGAACGGGCGGGTTTTTCAACGGGACGGGTATGGCCGGGTCGACCTGTAAACGGGGTACCCGTACCCGCCCGTTCAAATGGAACGGGTTCTGGCGTACAAATGGTTTTACGCCAGATTTTGGAGTATTTTCGACCTAATTTTGAGCCTTGTGGGCGGATGAACTGTAGCTGGAATGAGCTGGGCCTAAACCCACCCGAAAGGAGCAAATATACAATCGTTGTTGGGTGGATTTTTTTGTGGAGGCCTCGGCAAAGCCCGGAAAGCACCGAACTCAAGCCGAACTGTTCCGTGCGTCGAGTCCGAGTCCACCGCCGTCTCTGTACAAGACTAGAGACCTCCTAATGGGTAGTAGTAGGGGTGTGAGCTTATATTCACAACGTTTAGTGCCTCAGTAGATCAAACCGCCTGTTATTTCACTGTCCCTCCGGGGAACCCGTCGAACCCGTCGAACCCGTCGAAACGGGCGGGACGGGTGGTACCCGTCCATTTGCCCGCCAGCGGAAACGGGTAACGGCCGTTTTTCCGACGGCCGGGTTGGAGGCCTATTTCTCAGTGTCTCAGTGCTTCAGAATTAAATGGCGGGGTTGTACATGTACTAAACAAGCTACGATATTTTCCCACATATCATGGTCTTGCTAATGTGGGATCGGCTACTATACGGCGATGAGTCCATCCTGATTGACAGTGTCCAACAGAACCATAGCACACACATCATAATGCTGTGTGATGTGTCCATTCAGTTTAATAAGTTTCTACATGGCGGGGAGCAGTCAGAAGGTGCTCGATCCACGAGGTCCTGTGCTCTCCCTCGAGTTGTATATCACGGATTACTTTGGACAACCGTCAATAGATATGACACTCTCTTTCTGCATGGAAACAATAGAAAGGTCTGGTTTATTGCTGGATATTTCTAAACTTCTTCGCTCCGACCGTCGAGGATTCCACTTGATGAGATTCTGTTCCGGTGTCGCAAATAAACGGTGGCGAGATAAGTGCATCCGTAGCGTAGATGTAGACGTCACATTTACGTAGTACGGCTACCTGTTGTTTCAATTTGGGACCGCACAGGCAATCCTCCTCCTCCTCCTAGCAACAGATATTGATTTCTCCGAACATCCTCTCGAGTTGCTCCGATTAATTGGCCGGAGTTGAATCTAGGTTTAAATCTCCTTCTAGCGAGGAGTTTGATTCCTCCGACACAACCACACCTTGGAATTATTATCGCTGTCGCTTCGACTCCATGGTGAGCTAAGACTGAACTGTGGTATGTAAGGAAAAGTTGCACTCTCTTTTGTGGAGTTGAGCCGCACTGGCTGTCTGAAGCCGTATCTCCATTTGTAGACCGCTCTCAGACGTCTGCGGTCCGCTGACAGGCATCGCTTATTTATAAAGTGGGAGCCGGCGAGCGCTTGTATTTCTTAAGGTAAGACTCCGCGCGTGCCGGAACTTGGGATCAGCGATCACTGATCTTCGCACACGGCCTGCGGACGCCCCCGACATCGCCTTTCTCCTGCCACAAGGATCCGCCTACTTCGCGCTCGCTGCACCTGCCACCTGCTGCGCTTTAAAATGCCCTCAATAGAACGGAACCACAGAACCCCCGGTGCCTGTTACGCATTCAAATTGTCAGTCCGCAGGCTTTGCTTCAAATCCAGCGCTCGAACCTCGCGCTCAACAAAACTGCGGCGCGCGCTCGACGCCGTGACAAAGTACGCAAATAAGCGCGCGCTGTTGGTCTCCAAGGTAAGGAATATCCGGCTGCTATAATCCCCCGATCTTACAGCTCGCATTCACGCTACTGAATCCTAATACTTCACCGTACAGTGCGGTTTACCCCGTACGGAGTCACACAGCTAAAACTTCGATGAATCAAAGTGATTCGCCTAGCACAGCACTCGTCGGCTGAACGCCAAGTGGGGTTGTGGCGGCACGTATATAACAACGGCGCGTACGTCTCCCGAGGCACTTTTTTAACCCCCTCCTCTTCCATGGGCGCTCCCACAGAAAAATCCGCCAATCTTGCGAGCGAGAAGGACGCGTCATCGAAGCCGGAGGAGGACCCCAGCAATTCGTACACCACTCTGAATCTCGGGGTGTGGCGCGTCCTGCTGCCCAATGAAATAGTTGGCGGTGGATTCCTTTGTACCACGAAGCAGAAATGGAACTCAATTGTCCTTGCCTACCCGGTCGTGCGAAAGTTTTTCCAAGAGATTTACGCCCTCCATCCCCACCTGTTCATTCTCTTGATCCTGCTGAAGCTCTGGGGAGAACTGGAGTCCGTGGTCATGCTATACGTGTCTGGCCGCCTGTTGCGCATTGTTCGTCGTCGCTGCGTGATGCACCCTTTTTCATGTGCTCACTCGGCATTTAGATTGAAGTGGGGCTCACCGAGGGCCGTCCGGATGTTTCCGCTATAAACCCAGGCCCTGGTCGCACGTATGATATGTGTTACTCTCACCGCCACGACGAATTGGGCACGGTCCGTCTCTTCATTTGGTGCCGCGACGTATCACTCACCAGAGTCTAGAGAATATGCTTCCCCCATCCTCGAGAACCGTATCCGACTACACTTCGAGGACCATCTGCTCCAGGGTACGTGGAATACCACTGGTGAAAATTCAAACCGGATGATAATCATTCATCCTCATTTCCAGCTAAACTGCGACTCGACATGCCCACAGCCGCAGGTACGTCGCGTCATGACATTCAATTGTCATGTCCGCTAATGATGATACCGCAGACAGCAGCAGCAGATCTCAGGCTCACGCATACGATGCTTGGAACTCATTCAACGGGCTTTGCGAGGCGTTCATGCGGCTCTTTGGGCTCATCAGCCAGCTTGCATTCATCTCGCAGCAGAAGAGCGCGGGCACCCTCTTCACGCTCGTCGCCCTGGTGCGGCCCATGATGACCCTAGTAAACGAGCGGACCTTGTGGCTGAAGCGTGAGTCATACCGTATCCCTGTGTTAGTAGTTGCTCATAAACGCCGGACGGCCCCGCAGCACACGTCGCGTACTCGGAAAACGCAGCGTATCTCCGACTTCAGTCCCTCCAATCTATGTCTCAGTCGCAGTTCCGGGGAGACGTCATCGCGGGAGATATCGCGGGTTGGATCACCACAGGTACATGCATTTCCGCACCGCGATTGCGATGGACTGTCCATATCTGATACCCGGCACTACAGAATACCACCGGGCGCGAGATGTACTCGGCAACGTTGCAGCCCAGAGCGTATGGTCGCTGTATGGCATCGAGCATTCGCCTATAAACCAAATCCTCGCCGAATGGGCCGGCTCCCTGCCGACCGTGAGCTTTCCGTGCCTAGTCTCGCCTTCTACTAATATTCGGATCAGATGTATTGGGCACTCAGCGCGATGCTGGCGCCGGCTCGATTCTCCATGACTTCGATCGCCATTCTGCAGCAGTATTCATCGAGTCTGAACTACTCGCTCCAGATGCTCTTCTGGGATTTCTCGCAGGTCGGGAGGGCTTTCACGGATATCAAAATCTTGTACGAGGCCGCGAGCGTGAAGAATCAGATCGTCGATGGAGACGTCGCGTACCCGCGCGCCGACATCGAACCGTCCAAAGGAATGGAGATCGAGCTCCGGTGTGTTGTGTTCCCTACCATTCGCCCATCAACAGTCCTGACTGACTCTTTCCGTTCAGCAACGTCTCCTTCGCATACCCCGGGGAGAAGTCGAAAGAGGCTGCGCTCCGGGACGTCTCCTTCCGCATCCCCGCAGGCAGCCTCGTTGTCGTCGTCGGCGCGAACGGCAGCGGCAAGTCGACCATCATCAAGCTCCTCACGCGCATGTACGACACGCAGGAGGGCGAGGTCCTTATCGACGGGCTGCCGATCCAGCAGTATTGCATGGCTGGCCTGCGCCGCGCGCAGGCGACGCTGACGCAGGAGCACAAGCTCTACCCGCTCACACTCGCGGAGAACATCGGGCTCGGGTACGCGGAGCACGTGCAGGACACGGAGATGATTATGGCGGCGGCAAGGGACGGCGGTGCGGCGGGGCTGTTGGATAAGTTCAAGGACGGGGCGCAGACGACACTGGAGCCGATTACGACGGCGTTTGGGTACCAGCTCGACGACGACAAGCATAAGACGTTGAAAAGATGTGCTGACCAAGCTGGAGAAGACGACGGAGGTTTCTGGTACGTGACCTGAATGTTGCTGCATGCAGTAGTTTCTGATCTACGAGCAGGCGGAGAGAAACAACGGCTTGTAGCGTAAGTGCTGGTGTTCTCCATTCTTTGCGGCCGACTGACCGGTGGATACATCAGCTCGCGGACATTTATGCGATTCCGAACGCAACAAATCAAGCTCCTCAGTGTCGACGAGCCGTCCAGTGCACTCGACCCGCGGGGCGAATTCGAGCTCTTCGAACGGTTGCGGCAAACTGGGGAAGGCAAGACGATGATATTCGTCACCCATCGGTTTGGACATCTCACAAAATACGCGGATATCATTATGTGGGTGGTTCTTTCCTCCTCGATGTGGTCCGGGTCCGACTGACACGGCAACACAGATGCATGAAGGAGGGCAAGATCAGCGAACTCGGGACACACAAGGATCTCATGGGACGCGACGGTGAATATGCGAGTCTGTATAACGTGCAGGCGCAGGCTTTTACGGAGTCCGAGGTAGGCTGGCATCTGATTTGTGTTCGATTGCTCGATTGATGTTGACGACCTTGTCAGGTTGCCGTTGCTGCAGGAAAGGAATAACGAATTACGAAGGGAATAGCATCGCAATGTAGAATAGCTCATGGACTAAAGAATGTCATATAATAATTCATCGAACAAATAGTTCAACGAAGCTAAATCCAGATCGAGGGATGCCATTTTTCCCGTGCCACCGTTAAACAAAAAGACAGAAGCGGAATTGGCTCTGAAGCCTCTAGCCGGCTTGCAAGGCAGCAAGGTACTGCGGGACAAGGACGTCACCCGCCAGTCAGCTCAGGAATTTGTGGTGACCAACTACAGTTTAAGCTACAAACCGTCATTATACAGAAATTCTACTTCAGTCATTTGAATCAGGGTCCTCTGGCCGTCATATCTTCCCATACAAGCTTTTCTCTCCGGTGAGTGTACGCGCCAGTATCATCCTTGACCACATCACAAGCGAGTGTCAGAGTTTGAATTTGGCACAGTGTTGCCGTCCACCAGAGACAGTCAGACACGGTGGCGGAAGTAAAACCACGCGATCGAAAGACAGGAGCTCCGAAGTCGATCAACATCATTTCAGCGTAATGGGTCGGCACTCTGTCCGAACCGCCATTAGGGGCCTTCCTTTCTGGGAAGACCACAGCCACCCTGCCGGCGGCTCACTGAGCGGAGCTTGAACTTGAAGCCGCGCCACCACTATCCTCCCTCCCTCTCTCACATTGCAGGACCCACAAGACCCGGCCGACCGCTCTCTCCACCACCACCCGATGGATCCTCGACACCAGCTGCCGCCTTACCAGCCCCGTGCCGCTACCAGTGGGAGCCGCTGCACCAGCGCCTCGCGAGACGCGGTGAGAGCAAGAATTGGATGTCTCGCCGCGCCAACACCGCTGCCCTGTCGCCGCTGCCCCGTCGCCGATGTTCCCGCAAGAAGTGTGTGATGAGGCGCTCACCATGTGTCTCGCCCTTGGCACCTCGCTCCCGCCATGACGACGCCACACACCCGCCACATCTCAGTTGGGTGTACCATGCCAAGGCTAGCACCACCATTGTTCAGGATGTCGCTGACTGGGCGCAGATAACGGCGCAAGCTCAGGTGTGTGTTTGCTTTACATTTATTCCGTCTAATTGACTTACATTGGCCCGGCATCTCCTCCCTGTATTGCAGCGCCGCCTGCTACTTGCGACCACGACATCGCACCCCGTACCCTTTCCTCTGCACTCCGACCCAGCCTACATCACGGGCGGGCGCTGCCGTACACCCACCAACATCACAGCCTACTCTGTATAGCTTACATGTAACACAATTCCAATGATTATTGTACGTGGGGCCAAGTATAACTAGCTCATAGATATATCATAAAGCTCCTTTTGTGCTCTCGACTTGGTGTTTTTTTTCTGCCCTTGGTTTGAAACTCCGTCCCGTAAGCCGTCGGCATGGAGGCAGTGCTCTTCCCAAATAGGAAGGTGGTTAATGTCGGTTCGGACGCAACTATGGGTCGGCTGCTGCAAAGGGAAAGAGCTGTAAAGACAAGGTATGCGTCGACGATACCGCTGTGAAGGAATGTATGTGAATGAATGAATATAACTGATAATGGTATGAGAAATGCGGCCTGCGGCCGCCCTGAAATGGGAGATGTAGGAGGAGCAAAGCTGAATCAATTGGAGGAAGGTTTGCGGGGGAGGGCCGCTGCGCGGCCGATTCGCTTGAAGGCTTGCTCACTGGGAGAGGGGAGAAGACGAGCGAATCGGGGATGAAGCGCGACAGACGGCCAACTCCATACCCGAGGATGAAACGGGCCCCGATGGAGGAGGCGACCCGAAACAACCAAGCGTGAGCGACACGAAATGGGTGGGTAGGACTCAAAATGGGATGCTGAATGACGGAAGAAGAGGAAGCAGAAGGACTGAAGAAGGCGCAACAATTATCCCGGGTCCTGCGCCAAACTGTACCAGATAGATGGAGCCCAAGGACTCAGATCGGGTGCAAAAAGTCGGAAAGGATAATTCAACAAGTTCGGTCGGTGATCTCGGGGATGTTGATCTACATATGCAAACCAAATGCAAACCAAATGCAAAACCAAATGCAAACACCAAATCTTTAACGAAAAACCAACCTTTTGTCCAAGATTGACTAATAACGCACACAATAGAACAGAACGTGTCTTTATTCCCGCGCAGTACAATGTCCTAAATGCGATGCTAAATATACAGCTAGTTTGTCTACCCGTACATTTAAGCCTGTGCGGGGTTGTTCTCCGCAAAGTACTCGTGGTTGTCCGCGTTCTCGACGCTAGAAACAAAGAACGGGATGGGTTTAGCGGGAGCAACCAAAAAAAATAGACCAGAAAATAAGGGAGTGGGAGGGGAAGTCCTAATGGAAGAATCGGGAAAGCGGGAGGAAAGAACACTCACGCCTCCGCACTGTTGCTCTTGGCGAGCGCTTTCGCCGCAGTTTGTCCGTATACATAGTCCTGCGTCGACGCGGTCGCGAGGAAGTGCGACGACTCGTGGATGAGCGTGCCGCCCTGCGAGTCAGTGCCAGTGGTCGAGACCTCCCAGAAGACACCGCAGAGATAGATGGTGCCGAACTCGTCTGGGAAGACGTAGGCGTAGGTGTCCGAGTCGGTGCAGGAGCAGTCGAACTAAAATAAGATGAGAAAGTTAACATCATTTTGAATCATAAGGATGAGGGAGGAAGGGAAAGAGAGGGCACGCACGGTGTAGTCCGCGTACGCGTCTGCGGCCATCTTGGTGTAGTGGCTGAGGATTGTGGTGTGGTGCGCGGTGGTGAAGGTGCCGAACCAGGTCACAAAGCGGGTGGAGGTCGTCGTCTGGGTGGTGAGGTACGACTTCGCGTTGTTAGCGTAGGTCTGCGCGGCCGCGGCGGCAGAGACGAGCTGGCTCTTCTCCGTGGTGCTGCAGCTCTGGTACGCAATCCGCTTGTTGACGTTCGAGCGGCGTGCGACGGCGAGCTCGCCGGAGATGGCGGCGGTGTGCGTGTCGGCGTGGTCGGCATGGATGGTGACAAGCGTGTTGGTCTCGGCGTCGACGTACTGGAACGCATTCGCGGCGGCGATGTCGTACGTCGAAGCGCCCGAGGCGGTGAAGTTGTAGGCCTTCGAGACTGCGGATCAAAATGATGAGCAACGGTCTTTATTTTAGAGGATTGAAGTGCTTACGGTCGTGGGTGATCTCGACGGATGCGCCGGGGGCGAGGACGGTGAAGGAGCTGTCGAGGTTGCGCGCGAGGACGGTCGCGGGGACGTACTTGGCCAGCAGCCCCTTGAAGGCCGGCGAGGCGCCAGAGGGGTCGGTGATGGTGAAGGAGTCTGTCTCGAACGTGTGGAGGACGGTCCGCGGGTCGTTCAGCAGCTTCAGCTCAACGTCGCCGGTGTTCACCAGGGTGGCGGTGACGTGGAGAGCGCTGACGCTGGACACCTCCGTGGGTCCTATAATTTTGTTCAGAGGTGCGGAGACCAAGACATCGTGGCAACATACCGGTGAGCGACAGGGAAAGCCCCGGGGCAGCGGACAACCGCTGCGGCAAAGACCAATGCAAACCAGAGCGGAACGGACAGAGGTGGAGAACATGTTTGACTGAGGACCTAGTAGGTTCGTATTGAGACTCTCAAAGAACGCCGCCTTTATACTATGAGATCGCGCATGTCTCGGGTCAGATAAGAAAGGTGCCACATGCAGAGCTCGTTGCCATCGCATGTTGTATTGAGCGAAAGATGAGTCCGGGGCCGAGCATCGCAAACGAAGAGTGGAGAAGCGGCAAGAAGCTCGCCATTCAAATGATAATCTCTGCCAAGCCCAGGCAGATATGATAGGCGATACTGGTTTGCGGAATCAAAGCGAATCAACCACACGATGGCATTCCTTCCGGCATCTTGCGCCAAGCCATGATTGTCCTTCGGAGGACACATGTGTGTACTTGCGTTCAATCATGGAGACCCGACTGCTGACCGCAATATGCCGCCCCGAACGATTTCCGACAGAAGACGCAGAGGAGATACGCGCGAAGACCCAGGATAGCTGCAGTCGCCGGCGGTCTAGAATTTAACGTCCCCGAAGGACCAAAAGGTCTTCGATCAAACTTGGATCAAACCGACCTTGGTTTGCACATGGCTCGAACCGTGGGAATTCGCGATCATGTGATTTCTGCGTGCGGCGCGCGGCGGCGCATAATGGTCGCGAATCCTGAATAACGGAAGTGTCCTTCAAATAAAGTCGAGGCAACACTGATTAAAATACTGGCGTCGAAGATCATTTTACGACCTTGAAATCATCACCCGGAGAACAAGTTTCAGTGCTGAGCGAATACATAGTCAATTATTCCGATTTACGGTTAATTACACCGAACTTGACGAATACGAAACAAACGGAGGCACTTTGAACTGGTAAACAATTCATTGAGGACAACGACGCGACCGAGGATTTGGACACCGAGCATCAGGATGTTCTGACCAAAGGATACCCACATGTGGTAACTACTGCTCACTTAGTCGTCGTGTGGTGATCGCAATTGCTTCTCACTCACACGGTCCCTTCTGCACCTGCACGGTTGGTTGGTTGGTCGGTTGGTTGGCCAGCAGATCTATGTTGGATGCCGCAGACTATAGAAGTGCGGCGAGCGGCCCGTGAACGTAAGCATATATATCGTAACGACAGAATAATTCGCCAGTTCAACCCAGCTCCGAATCTCTGCCGAAGAACCATGAACCTCACAGAAACCAAATCGCCAACGAATCGTCAGCTCTCTCTCGCTGTTCACATACTGATGTATTTAATGCTCAGAGAATAGAAATCACCCTCTTTTTGAGGATGCCCGGAGTGAACCTGAGGATATACGAAATAATGGAACGAGGAATTGTTTTGGCCCAGAGTAGCCCAGAGTACTACTTGAGGTTAACAGGAACCAAGGAGGCAGTCGCCCGAGTTCATTATCCCAGTATTGCATCACCAAAAGCGGGAAGTAATTGTAATGGTATGCATACCATTGCAGACCCGCATAATCATCAAAATCCGTTGCAGACCCAAATAAGCTCGGTGATGTTCAACACCCGTATGTACCACACCAATATTCCTGTAACCCTCGTCTATTTTGTGTCATGTGCAAACCATTGTGAGCATTGTAAAAGGTTATAAACCTTGGCATATACCCTCTACTCTGCCCTTCCCTTTCCCTTCCCTTTCCTATTCTCAGGTTCAGACGCAATAAAGGGGAAACATATATTAAGAAGATAGATTACAGTGCTGGTATAAGATACCTCAGACTGTGGTTGGGTTGAAATATAAATAAATAAAATACCCAAGTGCACCTCGAGCGCGCGAGCGAATACAAGGCAAGTGACAGGGTCCATTTGAAAATCGAAATAAGAGACTTTGCGGTGAGCCACTAGATCGACTGGTGGCTAAAATTTCTCACCAGCTCGCAATCCTCTCGGGCCAATCTAGCCACTATTTATAGTCTCCAGAGGGAGAATAAAATAGTGGCTGGCCCAAGCGGAAAGGCCTCGGTGCGAATGTCTGAGAGAAGCCACCAGTTGAATTGGTGGCTCAAGGCAAAGCCTCTATAGATATCCATTGACAACCGCGAATTCCCCGCTAATGCCAGTAGGTCATGTACAATTTGCTTTGAACGCCGGCGGCGGCGAGCACAGGCCGGGAGAGGAATGACCCTGTGTCTTAGACCCGCGCTGTGGATATGCCGTCACGCCTCACGACAGGATGCTTCAGACCGCCAGCTCAAGCCGGCCGTTCCAAATTTGCGTTGCGAAGAATTAGGCATTTCCTAAGCCTATTTGCTTCTCTTTTATGTAAATTTTGAAGATATCGCGAATGTACGAGCCCGGCAAGAGCCCGTCTCCCTCCGTCTGTGCCCAACATGACCTGAACTCTCTGACAATACTCAGGGTCGCAGTCGACCATTGATCAATTAATGTGAATCCAACGCAGGGTCGGCCCTCTCGTGCCAACTATGATCCAGTACAATCGGTTGAACTTGTACCACCGATGCCGAGTTGACCAGACTCGGAAGAAATTCAAGTTACTTACTGAGTTCATTGGCACTTAGCTCCGAAAGCCTTTGAGTTGGCGCACTATGAGTAGTGAGACAGCGCGAGGCTTTCTCGCTTGAATTGGAATTTAGGTTAGAATATGAACCGGGCCATCGAACTCTCCACATTAAACCACAAAGAATTACCACCGAGCGCGCCGATGGTCTTCCTTCCATCAATTTTTTCGCTGATTTTCGGTTTCAGAAGATATGAGATGTGTTGTTATTCTCGTGTTGTCGTGCGCTTTCTGTCCTCTGCCCTCGCGCACAACTATCCCCCCTGTGCAGGCCTGCTGCTTTATCAAAGGAAAAAGCCTTAGCCGCTTAAGCTTGTTGATGAACACCATCACGGTCATTAGTGTGCCTGGTCCTTCTAACACTGGACGCTCGAGTCCGCTCGCTTGCCTCTAAATTGTCTCAAAGATTTGGTGTGCATGTCTCGACCGCTTGTCGCAGGTGGATGGCGGGGATTTATGCTTGGGAGGGGGGAACTCGGCCCAGACCCCATTGGGTTTTATCCGTCCGTCCTGCGATGTAAACGCCGACCGTGCCATGGGTGATTGTTCTCCTGCACAATTTATTTTGGGAGCCGGTGTGAGTAGGGGGCGAGGGGTTTCTTGGTCCGGCACCACACAGGAAGGTCAGTGTACTCTTGGCAAGCCTTTACACAGTGGCTAGCGATCTACGGCCCCACGGAACGGGGTCATAGAGTCGTTGGCTGTGGGTATAAGCGTAGTTAAGCACATCTATGAGACCACATGTATTAGTACCTACACCCGGCACGTTCTGAAAGGGACCCGTCGGTATAATTTATCCTGAGTCTTATCCGACAAAACCGCCGACCTCCAGGTGGCGGCGGCCTACATATATCAGCTGCTATGAGTGAAGAACTTTTAGACAAGTTAATTTCGTAGCGAATAGACCGGAGAAGAGAGGGGAGGGGGCAATTTGAACGCCGGTTATTGCATAGCGATAACCCCGGCAAGCCGAGATGAGCAGTCATCGGACAGCACCGCGGCTTATTGCCAAATGGAACGGCAGACGGATCAAGAGACCATCCTAGTAGTCTGACCGATATACCCTGGTTGGGAGACGTGCGGAGGAAAGAGGCTAAGGTTAGGTCCCGTACGTTAAGATCACCCGCCATGACCGGCATGAACTTCCTGGGGTGGCTTTGTGCGCGATACAGACATGATGATAGGCCGGAGTAAAAGCTAGTCTATAGTACAAATCACTTCTACTTGCGGCGACACAAGAATCCGAACAGTCAGTCCACGAGACGATTTGAGCTCGGTCAGTTTATCTGTATTCAGCTCCGCAGTCTCCGATGGTCGTGATGATTTTCCGCCCATTGGAGTATGCGAGGACGTCCTCAATCTCCTCGCGGTCGTCGTGCGTCAGGCGGCACTCGGGTTGGAACACTTTCATGTTGTCTTCAAGGGTGGTCCGAAAGGCCAAGGCGCGCACCTAGAGAGGTGGGACTGCGTCAGCGGTTATCACAAAGGCCATAGCAGAAATCGGAAGGATAGACCCAATTGTATGCGGAAACATCAGTCAAGGTGAAGTGTGACGGCGGCGACCATGGGCGCTAAATACACATGCAAATGGGGAGAGCCCAGCTATACAAGAGGGCAGATGATCAACGAGACTCACCGACAAGCACGGCACCCACGCAAGGGCTGGTCTAGGACCCACCGTGTGGCGATATTGGCGATGCTCATCCGCCATGACGATCCCCGATGGCGCGCAGGCAGCGCAGCAGACGTTGGAAAAGCGCCCAGGGTACCCCAGACCTTAATCATATCGAGGTACTGTGTGCGTCAGGCGTGTCAGTTTGTTACACACACATATACATGAGAGGTCAAATTAAACAAACCTTGCGCTGGGAGGGGCGTCAGCTCGCCGGAATAGAGATCGGGTTCCAATTTGTTGAGCCAAGTATCGGAAAGGAAGCCGCCACACTGGATGGACCCCACGCCACCGAGTCAGAGCTGTATCATGGACGACACCCGGCGATTTAGGCACTTACGAGCGACCCATAAGTCTATAAATACATGACAGTCAAGGTAAAGAGTCCGACCCTTTCTTGGGAAATGCGTACCAGCAGCTTCACGCCATGTCGGCCGCAGAACGTCCGTCATGCCATGGAGCGGACGCGTGTCAATCAGGAGAACTAAAAACTGTGTGGATTCATAAAAACACGGTTCAGGTCATCAAAGTCGAACCTGAACTGAGAACAGGTTGAATTTAGAAACGAGAAGCCAAGTAATGAACGCGTCGAACCTTGATTAGAAACAAGGATTCCCGGCAATTGCGTGCTATATCTCGTCTGTGCGGATGGTATCAAGTTGCAGAGTCCGATGGCCGAAATAAGCCCTTCGCCACGTAGATCGTTCAGAATTTCAGGGCGGAAATATAGCCCTTGTCCGAGTAGTCCTGACGTCCGTTCGATTCGTTGAGCCATCACATAAATAGCAGATATGCAACGAACCTGCCAATGGAACTGGATTTTATTAGCCAGATCCAAAGAGAAAGATGGAAAGAATAATAATCACTTGTAGGAGGTCGAGTTTGCTTGTTTGCAATGCGAGTCAAACCGCTCGCGCACCCGCAGCTTCTACGACTGCTCGTGACGGGACCAAAGGTTTGAAAACACACCACTTGGTCGCCCCCGTAATGGAAGGCTCAGGCGAGGGTAAAGACTTCCGGAATGGCCCTAGTGAGGTTGCCTTAATCGTAGAGGCATCGGATCTAGGAGAAGAACAGGCGCACGAATATTATCTCCGCGCTCCCATAGTGATCCTGCGGGAGGGGAATCATCAGCCCAGGAATTGCCACGTAAAGGGAAGACGCACCCTAGAAGCATGGATGAGATGATGGTCAGCCTGTAAACGCGTGTAACTGTACCATGTCTGCGTCTTGTCAGAACCCAAGCTCGAAGGTACTCGAAGAAGATGACATCACAGACCGAACGCAGTAAATCCGAGGTCAACATGCTGGCCCATGCATTTCCGAATCCTCGGGACAGGCGCACTACCCCATGCGTTGCTCGAGAGCTGCCAGAGGCCGCACCACAGGCGCTTACGCTCTTCAGGGGCCCCAAGTCGAAGGTTTCGTGAGTGGCAGAGGACATGGCGGGTCTATTAGATGGTGGTCAGCGCCCCTGCCTTTATACGTGGAGAAACCCACAAAGACCGGGGCGCCGGGGGCAGGGACGAGATACAAATTTGTTACGGACCTTTCCAGCTGGCAAGCCATCAAATTGCCACGGCTTCAAATCGGGGTAAGGTGTCTCTGCCGTTCTGATCGGCAGCAGTATCTCCGACACCGCTGAATTCATGGATTGCCGGAGCAAGAAGTCCGTCAGAAGATCGCGAAGGAAAAAAGTGATTGCCTCACGGGTTATAAAACTGGACCCATATGCGCACGAGTTTCCAACCTGCTTGAAGCTACCATGCCAGCCCCCGATTACCCCCCGACCAGCGAACATCCGCCCCGTCCTGGGCCATGTGTGCGTCGGCACCTTCATCCCCCTAACATCCCCGAGTTTACTAGTACACCAGGAACCTCATGGCCGATACCCTCATAGCGAACGCGAATTTGGACGAGCAAGTATCCCCCCTGCCCGGACAGTTTGAAGGCTGACGAGGAGACCTCCCCCGCAGCCTGCGCGCGATCGTTCGGAGCATGGTGGCGTCTGCGACACCCGGAATCGCGACGGCGTTAACGGCGGCAGCGCGCGATCGCCTCCAGCAGACGAACGCTCGATGTCATCCGGGACATATAACCTCTTCACGACATACGGCGCTCACGTCACACCCACGCCACAGTTGCAGGATGTGCTGAAGCGGGCACGGGCACTGTACGGGTCGGGGATGGGCTTCGCAAGCCTCAGGTAGGCCGTTCCCGTTGTTCGCCAGATATTGCCGACAGAATGGATCCGCGTAGTGTCCTCGGCGGCGCGGTTCGATCCACGATTGGGCTACACTGGGACGGGAGGGGGACGTGGCGGACATTCTTGCGGTGATAGATGCCGACATCGCTCAGGCTATCCAGGTTAGGCGTTGCGAGCCTCGTGTTGACGAATCTTCTGATGGCATTCTATCATTTAGAGCTGCAAGGAAGAAGTCGAAGCTGGCCGAGTCGGGGATTATATGTCCGCGCGAAAGGCACTTGCGGACCTTCGCAGCACGGTCGACGCGAGCTACGCGGATGTCGAGGCGTGGGGCGGAGAATTTCCGTTCGAGCGCGCTGCATCTAGTCTCGCGTACTGGAGTTTTGTGAACGCCGCAGCTGGACGGATGGACATGGACGACGGACACACTGATCCGCGGAACCGATATGTATTTGTTACGCGCCCGCTTGCAAAATGTATACCACAACGGGTGTAGAACGTCCACACCGAGGAATGTATGCGCGCCAGGCGCTTTCCATTCGCCGTTCCCTTTTTCACACTGTATTGCGCCCTTATTCCGACTTCTCACGCATGAACTTATCGTAAAATACCGGCAAAAATCCGTGGGATATCAGAATATTTCGACGTGCTGGCATTTCGTTCTCGCCGTTTCCCACAGCTCGGTACATTATCTCCAGAATATCAGAATATTTGGACAGGGATCGTAGCCACCTACCAGCATTGGCTGAATTCGTAAATTCCGTGGTCCGCGTTCGTCTTGGAGCATGCGGTGGCGTGGGTGTGTCCCGCTCCTCACCTCAAATGACAGACCGGTGATGGTCCTTCTGATCATGAAAAGCAGCGCGCTAATCTCCGGGACGCGTCACCATACGTATAAACTGTTTGCTGGATGTATTTTCGCCGATACACATGGAGGCCGCGCGCGAGGACCCACAAATCCTGAATAAGCACCCACATGTTGCAGGCTAATTGTGTCTCAACCACATCGAGTACACGTCCCAACCGGGCTTCCTTCAGTTTTGACGCGATTTGTAGACGGAGCAGTCAAGAAGATCTTCACGCCACGAAGTTCAAACGTTCACGCCTCGAAAGGTCGTGATGCGTGTTGAATGAGGATTGTGGTGTGGCTGTGCAGTCTCGCCGCGGCGTTTCCTCTTCTGTTCATTATGACAACTTGACAGACAGGTAAGTATGTACCTTGGGGTCAGTTTCAAGGAACTTCCGATGTTCTCCGACCTCAATCCTCCCACTCCACCCTTGAAACTGCATGTCCGCTGCTCATGAATCAGGATGACTGGGTCTGACCCTTCGGTGCCATGATAAATTGCTGCCCGTACACATCGGAAGCAGACGGCACGGAGAACTTGGGAACGGGCCCAGCGATGCTAAGTGCATCGTTCATTCGTTTTTCGTAACAACCGCGTTCCTTGTTGCTTGGCAGGTTCGATGCTCAGCTCCGCAAACCAAGAGCAATCAAACCCATTCGTCCTACATTATATGTGGGTTATAATTATCCGGCATTGACATTGGTCGATTGCGCCCCATAATACGAGAACGCGCCACAATAGTGCAAACGAGCGGAGAATTCACGTTGGGTTGACGTTTTCATGTGGGCGGTGAAACTTCCGGTATTCGGTATTCGGAGTACTCATTCGGAACGCCCGCAAGAACAGATATTCCCAGAAGTTCCCCCAACCCGGGCATCAAAGCGCGGTGATCAATGAGAGTCGAATTCACATGGGATCGACGCCACGCCATGCGATTGACGCATGGTGATCTTCTGGGAAATTAAATGGCCGGGTTGCAATTATTTTTCCCGGCGACTTGACGCCAACTTCCCCGTCGTTCAATAATTAGGCTCCGAGACTCATGTGAGGCTCGGACTGTTTAAATTTTATGTACACAGGCGAATATGAAATGTTTACATTCAGTCAAATAACTCGCAGGCTGGCGCTAATGTTGTCGTCTTCGAATCTCGTAATCTTGTTCTTGAAATCTGTGTTGATCATGCCGCCGAGAATTCTCATGGGCGAATGACGCTTATGATGCAGCTCGGGTTGAATTACCTGCGCGGGTTCATTTGATTACAGACGATACGGAATATCATACACCCAAATCTCCGAACCGTAGCTAGGTAAAGCGCATTGTCGGACACCGGCGGACACCGAACGAAACTCGGTCCTTGGCATCATGACCTCTGTCGCAGTGACAAAGATTCAGACACGACTGTCGGCCGAAACCGCCACAATTCCTTCAGTCCAGGTAAAGACGTCCGTTCATTGGTGGAACTCTACATGACTAACTGCCTATTCCGAGACCGATGAATACCGGTGAACAGCTGATCTACCCAGCAGAGAAAGACCTGGAACTTGTTCGCCACTTACAAGGTCGGGTGAGTTGTTCCCCGGCGATCTCCATTAATGGCAAGTCGCTGGCGGAATCGGGGTCCTCACGCCGTGTTGCGTTCGGGGGTGCCCGGGAATAGCCGAACTGTAGTTGCTCAAGTTACCGGCGAACTCCCTCGGGCCTCCAGGGGCGTAAAACAGTGGAAAACTTTATCCTCTGTCCACGTGGAGAGGGTATTATCACCATATTAGTATAGGGATTGAGTATACCAGGCAAATTTGAGGAGTAATTTCGGACACATGCGTCCCAGTTCGCTAACAAGTTCGGTCACAGGTAATCTACTACTAGGTTCGGCTCATGTACCCAAGCTCCCTTGACTCTTGAGTGGGCCATTGGCGGCTCCGAAACGACGTCCCCCCCTTGGCTGGGAACAGAGGAGGCCGTAGATACAGGGCAAAATGCCATCGGCCGTTTTTAGGCCGGAAAAAAACTGATTCTGCCATTGTACTGTTGAGATCGCAAGTCAACATTTAAAAGTGAGAAGAATACCGGCAGAATCCGCATCACAAATTTCAACCAATTTTCAACTTCAACGTCGACTTCAATACATCAGACTCATCTTACAATTTTTTCTTTACTACCGGTTGTAGAGCTGTAGGGGGAATCAAGTCAGAGAGTCGTTGGCGTATAGACTGAGTCGAACTTTCAGGGCCCGCAGTGTCGTAGCGGCTAGCTAGATGTTCGGGAGAAGCCGATTGCGAGTGATTTGATCAATTGACATGACTCCTTCTTGACTCCTGCCGTCGAAGAACGTCGGACGCCTGGTCCTCAGTATAAAACTAGCATATCTTCCTTCTCTTCAGGAAACGATGCCCCCGAAATCATCCGACCCTACGCAAATCCCTCCCGAATTCCACGACAGGCCCAAGGATCTTTCAGCTTGTGCTCTCGTCTGTGGCGCCTTTTGCATACCACTATCCGACTTTCCCCCGAACGGATTTCCGGATTCCTGGACCTTTCAGAGTCCCCAGCGACTACCCTGTTCTCTACCATTCGTCGTTTGGAAATCTTCGCTTGGAACACGGAGTCGACAGCCCATCTGCTCATCTTACCGATGCTGTCGCGATTTACGCGGCTCCGCTCCCTTGTTATGTGCAGCTTTCCGTACGTCCTTCCCGATATTCCGTGGCTCACTGAGCTCGAGTTGTCCTGGACCTTCTTTTCCTGCGCGAGCTTGCTTTGCTTCATGTCAACCTCCATGCCTTGGGAAATCTCGTGCTGGAGAACGTCCGATGGGACGATTCTCCTGGATCTCCGCTCAAGTTCCTATCCTTTGACTTGAGGGCGTTGTGCCTGGATTTCGGGAAGCAGTGCCCGATCGAGGGCGTCATGTTTTCTCTCCGCACCCGAAGATTAACGTTGAGGATCCCGTCTGGTGCCTCTCCAGGCTGGCACACAAGCATTTCCAGATATTTGCATCGCTTGGGCGACCACCTACGCCATTTACACCTCAAATGCGAGTCCGACGAGCACATCAATGAGTCATTAGCATTCCCCCTGTTGATGCAGTGCCCCTCAATGTCCACGATGCGTCCTCGGAGGTCGCCTTCTCCCCATCGCTCGAATGCCTGCTCGCGAGTGTTACTACCCACTGCAGAATCCAGACCCTTATTCTCGGAGTCTACACCGATAGCATCAATCGTCCGCTGCAGTGCCTAGTTTCCACAATTTTGTGCAGCCCCTAAATGCGCCGCAATTCTCGACCGTCCGGGAGATTAGTTTCGTTGTTAACGGGTCCCCGTTCTGTCTCCGCAGCTCTGCGCGCCACGCACGAGAGCATTTTGAACTCCTACTCCCTGCCGTCCTGCCCGCACGGGCGGACCGCCGCGATCCATGTGTCGACGGGGAGGATCCCGACGAAGTATAGCGTGGGTTGTTATTGTATGGATAGCCCCACTGACGAATGTTCAGGAAGACCCGTGGATCCGGAAAAGAGCTGAGCGACTTTGAACAAGGTAATCTATCCCTGACAGTTCTTATGTGTTCAAGTATTTTTTGCTACACCCGGCGAGCGTTATTCAACGACGTGTTCAACGTTCGCTGATATCGATTTCTACAACTTATTATTCAGCTGTCCACAACATCTGGGGGTTCGGCACCTTTTCTGCGGAGTCTGGATCCGCATCCACAGACAAACCCCCGCCTCTCCATCTCCATCTCGCCGCCTCCCCTATCCTCCCCCCCCTAGTATGAAACCACCGCCCATTCATGACGTCAGTCGCTTATAGTTTCAACACCCTTTTGCCATATGACGCTGCGATCTCAACCTCTCAGTGGAACGTCTCGGACTCCCGGGCGCGGCAACGAAGCGCACGGAGGCAGCGGCGAGGATCGTGATTGTGTTGGTGGGTCTGCTCAACGAGGGCGACGAGCAGCTCGAGCGTGGAGGGAGTTTGAGGTACACACTGCACTGAATACTTGGTGCGCACCTGTAGTGACACCCGTTCACCGAACTCGTCCCCGCTGCAGTGGGCTCCGGCCGTGCGGACGTCACAAGCGGGCGCGTCCCCAACGCCAAGCAGGCGGCGGCGGATGATGATGATTGCCCTGCGGAACCACCACGCTCTTTCTGTGAGCCCCGCACTCCTGTCGCACTGCCTTCACCAGAGATACATCGTATGGGCTACGTGCCCCGGGTTTGAGGAGCATGTTGACCGCACGATGTGGCAGTCAAGTTCCCGGGTCAGCGGTAGTAGTTACAATCGATGCGTCAAAAATTCATGTTTTCATTCATTATAGTAAGCAAAAATCCATGATAATCCAAGACTTAGATGCATAGTGTCGCGTCGCAGAGTACTGACCAGGAGGACATACATAGATGGAATCTAGGAGCGCCGTCACTGTCGTGGTCTATGCCGTTGATGGCCTCATTGATTGTTTCCAGTCCTGGTCTGCTCTCCGACCCGATCGTGCACGTAATTTTTTACTTCCGCGGGCGGGTCACAGTCCCTCGACGCCTATAAATCCCGTTAGGCGATCGGGACACTCTACCTCTACTTGCACCACCATGACAATGCCCTCTCTATTCTTTGCCCACAGTACTGACGCAGAGGTGAAGGCCTACATTCTCGGCGGATGGGTTCGTAAGTGTCAGCATTTTGATCGCATGTCTCACACCTTCCCCAGGACATCGCGATCTGCTCGTCCTTGTTTCTTCAAGGTGTCCTTTGCGCACAGTTTGCGCACTACACGGGTGTAAACAAACGCGACTCGCTGTGGATGAAGCTCTTCGTGGCGGGTCTTGCGCTCATGACGGCACTAAAGAGCGTCCAGTCGGTGTGGGTGCCTTCTTCTCTCCCGAGAATTGCGCTGATTCTTCGTTGTAGAGGGATAATGTGGACACAAAATGTTATATTCTTCGAGAATCTAGAGGCAGCATCCGGTCTGATGTACACGCATTGGGTCCTGGAAAATAAGCTTGATGCTTGGAGCCATCAACGCATTCTATGTCCAGATGTTCTTTGTCCACCGTCTTTGGGCGAGTGGTTCCATGTCATATCTGTTGCAATGTTTGCATACTTATTCTGCACCCAGGCAATATCTCGAAATTCATATCTTGTCGTCGTCTGCATCACTCTGTTCACAGTTGGGCTCGCTTTCCGCCGCCGCCACGGTATGTCCTCTTGGGATGTGCTCAATTGGCACTGAGTAATGCTGCATGGGCACTCATAGAGCTTCTTCACGCTGAATATGGCCCGCTGGCGGTCGGCCAACCGCTGGGGTACGTCCTGCCGATCGCTGCGACCATCACACCGACGTTACTGCAATTATAGCTGGCGTGCATTTGGGAATGGTTTTAGGTGGCGACCTTCTTTTGACGGGAAGCACCGCGCTGTACTTGCTCGTACGTGGTCAATCCATGATCTTCAACCAGGTTTTTATTTTGTCTACGCACAGCGCCACTCAAGTGAGCTCGTCCTCTCCCACGGCCCGACCGCAAGCATCCTCCACTCCCTGTTGCGCGTCACAGTACAGGTAGGTACTAAATGTCCTTCGCACCGGCGTCCACAGAACGCCGATCATTGACTACCCCCAGTCCGCAGCCCCATCCGCCCTCTGCGCGCTGATAAACTTCGTCGTTAACATGCGGCTGTACGCAGGGAAGTGTATTCCCATGCTCTTCCCCATCTTCTTCATCACCCACATGGTGCTCCCCCACCTGTACGCGTGGTCCGCGATGTGGACGCTCAATTTGCGTGAGGAGATACAGTACCGCGCGTCAGAAGCTAACGCATGTACCGTCGATCTGAGAACGTGACCATCGAACCGAAGAAAGTATGTGTAGTTTGGACGGCGGGCAGGACAGAAGGACGCAGAGAATACACGTATACCTCGTTACAATATAGTTCGGGTGCCTAGTGAAGGCGCAGTCTTTGAAGAGGCAGAATCTCGGTAAACGGAGGAATTGAGGGCCAACGTCGCAATTTGATATTCAAGATTTCATGTCGCGGCATCAATTTCGTCAGTATAATCAAGCATATAATCAACGTGAAAGTTCGTGCGTCCGTTCTGAGGCGCGTTAAAATGGGAGTATTGATTTACCAACTGAAAAGATTGAGATTATAATAAGCGCATTGCGTACCCGCCACGCTTACCTGTAGTTTTCGACATGCAGGAACACCTCAGCAACTGCGGTGCTCCCCTCCGCGATCGCCATCTGCTGGGCAGCGACCGCTCGGCGAACGTCGTACACAAACTCGTCGGGACCACACGCTGCGAACCGCGTGAGTTAAGGCACAACTTCCCGATATGAAGGAAGGAGAGGTAGATCTGCAACGCACCGACAACCGCGACTCTGCCGGGATCGCTGCAGAGGTTGTGGATGAGCTCGGAAATATTGGGGCGACCGTTGTGCAGGGAGCCCAAGTCCCTGTCGCTGTGGGAGTCGCCTTTTTCTGGATCGATTTCTTCGACCGACTGGCAAGTGACGTGCGTGTCCCGCAATACATCGCTGCCTTCCAAGGCCGCCAGAGGCTTCAGCTGTCGTTCGAGCCAGGCGAATGCACCTGTGCGAGGCCCGGTATTACGCTGTGTTCTTGAAGGATACCAGAGAAACAAGTACTCACCCTCACGGACAGCGACGACGAACTGGATCGTGGCCCCTGCAGGCCGAGCGGACGTGTTTCGCGCGAGATCGACCACAAGTGGGATCGTGAAGCTTGCGCCTGTGAATGTATATTGGGCATTTGCACGACTAAGCATTGAGGCATGATTCACATACCACTGCCGCCCGCGAGGAATAAGACGCGGTCAAACCGCCGCAGATCGTTCGCAAGCCCGCTGTGGTCCGTACGGCCCGTCGACAAACACCCTCACGGGCGGTCGTCTCGCCTTTGGTCTGCGCGCTCGCGGCCTTCTCCAAACAGCGCCTTCGTGATCCCGTCCCGTGCGCGCAGGACAATCTCCAGGTACTGCTGACCGCCTTCCTCGCCGTTGCCCCTGCCGATGTTCTTGGCCACGGGCGGCGCATTGGCGATTGTAAACGGGTGGTTGGACGCCCAATGGAGCGGGCCCGACCAGGAAGCGCACAAAAGACGTGCTGCCCGGCGGACCAGCGGAATCGCTCTGGGCACAGCGATGCGTACGTGCAGCGTGTGGTTCCTCCAGGACGGTGACGGTTGCCGTACCGGGCGCCAACGTGGCGCGGCCGACACGGAAGACCCAGGTGGAGCCGTAGATGGCGAGGGTTGCCCAGAAGTAGTCCCTGCATAAATGGATAGAAGGATGATTGGATTCGGCAATTCTATGCAACAGGATAGCATTAGATGACGCACCACGATGTGAGCGTCCAATCGACATGGAGGAAGAGCGCCACCATGAAGATCGTTGCGGCACTGTAGGTTTCGAGGTCAGTCAACTCGGCGGCGGTGGACGTGGTGTATAAGATTCTCACATGAAATGGGTTCTGTGGAGAAAATACGACATGAGCAGCGACCCTTCAGATGGGTATAAGAACCGATAACTTACTTTTTGAAGACTCGTAATACCGATTGCGGATCAAACCCCAGCTCAAGGCAAGGAGCCACGTCTGCGTTGGGGTTTAAGCGATTAGAGTAAAAAGATGAAAGCATCGACAGATACGCACCTGAGGAACGAGCGCCGCGACACCGGTCCAGACAAACCGGTCTGTGGACCATTCCATCTGCATCATCCCCATGTTGATATCTTCCACGATGAACGGGAAGGTGTGGACGAGCGATGTGATATCTAGTCAGTCCCCGGTGACAATGAGTACCTAGTTGAAGTGACAAGGAAACCAGAGTGGAATCGCACGCACACATCAACAAAGCCGACCAGCGGTGGAACACCTGCAGCCGCTCGTGCGAGCTACGGGTGAGGAGCGCCACGTAGTTGGACTTGGTCGCAAATGCTCTGCCACGGTGTGTAAGGACGTAGATGATACGGATGGAGCACAGCACGTACATCATAAAGGGCATAATCCCGAGACCTGATCCACCCCGTGCGTGTAGCGATCGGCGGCGAGTAGCCCATGGCTGGATTGGGCCCAGTAGAAAGGCTTGACCGTCAGCATCACCACTGGAAGGACCGCAATCAGTCCTGCGCAGAAATGCATACAGCCCGGGAGGCCAACCACGTACTCATTACCCAGATGATCATTATGACGACGGCGAGCATGGCTGCGAGCGGGGGAGTATAGTATCCAAAGGCCTTCAGGCGCCAGCTGCGGGAGGTGGTGTAACTGGCGAGGGGGCAACTAACTGATCGAAGGCGCCGGCGGTGGACGTCCGTGTGGCGGGGCGCCGGTGCAGCGCCCAGGACCCCAGCGAAAGAACGCTGTGGCGCCGATGGAGGCACAGAAGAAATAAGTTGTCGTCAAGCCGTAGTCCCAATCCGAAGTGTACCACTACCCGACGCACGGACTCGTCAATTACTGAGGTTCTTGGGAGCATCGAAATGCAGACGACTCCACACTGTGCCACCGGGTCGCGATGAGGGTGGCTTGGTCCTGGGTCATCATGGTCAAGGTCGGGGCACAGGAGCGTCGCGACTCGAATGCCACTCGACGGGTTTCGTCAGCCAGTCGGGCGTCGCCATTGCCAGTGGAAGGAGAGGTGGGGTATAGGAAAACGAGAATTCACGATCTTATGGCTTTTCGGATGGAGGTGAAGTCTAAAAATTATGATGCCAAAAAGACAGGCGACAATGTGTCCCTCATAATTGGTTGGAATAGGAATCAGGGTTGAATCTGGGCAAATTCGCGGAAAATCGAGGGAAAAAGAGGGAAATTCGGACACAAAGACTTATTATTTTGTTAATGACATCGACAATTGGAGCTGAGCCAAGCCAAACAACGGCGATCGGCGCGAGATTGCGTGCGGTCCGCATGGAAACCACAAGTGCTGGTGATGAACATTTTTGACTCGGGGATTGACTCGGGAACCCACCCCATAAAGAAGTGCCTAGGCCCCAGAGATAGCGAAATAGGCGAGCAGAAGAGGCTAAGGATTAGGGGGACCGCAGGCGAGGGGCGGCAAAGGTGGGAAGAACGTCCACTTAGCGTGCTGGGGAGAGGTGGGTCAGGACGAAACAAGGCCAGCAAGGCTCAATGTCGGTTTATTTGAGGTGGGAGAACGAGACGGCGGTCCCGGGTTGACGGCCAGATGAGAAGCTGCGGTGGAGGATGACGGTATAGAATCGGTACGCAACGGCTCTGATTGGGGGGATTCCGCTAAGGTCGCAGCCCAGACAGGGTAAGAGTGGTGTACGGCGTAAAACCACAAGGTAGAACAGCCAGGGGAAGGAGGGTGGACCAGGAGAAACATCTGTCGTTTGAGAGGATTCTACGTAGACAGCCGGAAGTCATGACATGCCAGCGAAGAAAATCGACAGCGGAGAATTACATGCAGTGAAGAAATGACCAAGAGGATCCTGAACAATGCAGTAGGATGGATTGAGAAAGCAAACAGAGAGGCGAATAGAAAGGAAGCAGAAAACGGAGATGGAAATGGATGGATAGATGGTGGGGGTGAGGGAGAGATCCAGGCGCAGGATGGCGGGCCTTTTATATCCCCGGCTGCGACCGAGGATGACGAGATTGCTTGCTGTCGAGCTATTTGCGCGGATTCGTAAGCATTTGATGGCCGCGCCTTGAGGTATTTATTCGATCAATGTTGCGTCAATGTTCAAGTTCAAGTTGAACTACTTATACACTGCACCCACATTATCTCAACAGTACTCTACAAGTTTGCTGGGTTTTCCCTGTCAGAGCTTCAAGTTAAGGAAGCTAATCCGTGCGAAATTCCGCAGAACAATCGTGCTTCAGAATGAGAACATTGAAAAATTGCGAAGCTGGGTCCGAAGAAGCAAGGGAGAACTCGGTCCATGAGCAATAGTATTTCGATGCTTAGAGAGTTTGATTTATCTTATCTTGACTGCGGTGACTCCTATGAACTTGGAAGAATGCGGGAGCGGCAATTTCTGATGGTCCAGCAATATCATCCATGAGCACCTCCAAATGGCATGGGCGTGATGGCAAAGTCGCTGCCGCTGCCCGGGAGACAGTATAATGAGCTGCTCTGGCCATCGACGCCCTCGCATAAAATCAATTCGATGGTGCCTTGCACGACTGAGCAACCATCCCTGAACACCAACAATAAACGATCCTTTTCTTGAATACGCCACTACAAATCCCTGCAACCCCGTCGTGTAAATATAATTAGCGTACAGATATTAAATTCCGCGGCAGCCGAGCCTCTCTACGAGAGGACGCGCAGCCCAGGAAACGCGCTTCGCTGCATGGTCTCCAACTCTGATCTATTCGAACAGCGCGCCTCTCCGTCCCGGCAGACGCCAACGTAGCACGAGAGTCTCAAGTGTGCTCTGCGACCGCAAAATTTCCACCAGTCGTTTGAGACAGCTGAGTATTTAAATCCCAGGTCAGTGTTAGATCGACAATACCGACGAGCCACACACCGTCACGGCATCGAGATCATCTCCCTCGTTGGCATCCGACGATACATCCAGTGCCAGCCGGGTAAGACTCGGGCATAGGCCGAGAATCTCCTGTAAAACAGCACCATGCTGGATATGGGCGTGCAGTTTAACGCCCATGGACAAGAGGTGACAAAGTCCAGGTGCATCGCCGTCCGCAGCGCCTCCAATACATCCGCAACGCTCCCCTGCGTAACTGTGAGCTCCTCCGGGGGCAAACCCGCCAGGACGAGGGAGCAGTGCTGATGGACCCCGGAAGCTCTCGAGATGGGGTGCCAGCGGCGCAGAGGGTATCGCGTCCGCACGACACGAGCCGTTGAGATGAACGATCAGCTCGTGCACTGCGGGGAAGGGGCTATGCACGCGTGGATACGTGTGAAGTCCGTATCCGGGAATGTCAAGCGCAGCGTCCGTAAATTGCGGAACTCAGCCATCATCCGTGCATCGTCAGGAAATCCTCGATGCCACGTGGATGGAAAGGAGCGAATTCGAGCGATACATAATGATGGATGCATGTAGATGCCGGAGACGGATTCAGACACAGCGGGAATCGCCCCGTAGGAGAAATGCGGGATTCTCAGTAGCAGGGCGGTTGGATCTGTGGAGAGCGACAGTGTATCGCCGTTGATCTCCATCATCTATAGGTGCGCCAGGCCCGCCACACGCAGCGTTATTGATGTGCAGTACAGCGAGACGAAGCACTTCCGGACGAGCGGAGCAAATCGCATCGGAGGACCAGAAGGTCAGACGGTCGAGCTCCCGACGAAGTCTCGTTCCTGATGTAGATGTTTCTACGGTTACGCCAGGCCGCAAGTAGAGCGTGGAGAATAGGATAGGAGCAGCGAGGTCGTGAAACAGGTGGGAAACTGCGGAAATATCGGAAGGTAGGCGCTCGGCGGAGATTTGGAGGTTTTACTCCAGAGTTCGGGTGGGAGGCTCGAGACCAGCCTCGGGCATTGAAGCGTGCGAGGGAAGAAAAGAGGTAGGGGGTATTATAGTGGGTGTTATGCGCAGCGGCCACGACTGCGGCGTATGTATTAATAGTTTCAGAACCGTTGACCGAATTGCGCAGAAGATGGGTGAACGTTGAGTCTTGCGTCCCGTGCTGCGGTTGATCAAACAGCCACAGTAAAAGCCACTTCAACGGGACTGGTAAGATTTTTCTCGAGAAGCACAGCCAGATCCTGTGGTCAGCTTCTCGAGCACTTCTTGTGTGGCAAAGATCCGTGAAAAATCGAAGAAAGCAAGGAGAAAAAGAGACAGAAAAGAGAAGAAAGAGGCACGTAGAGGTCACGAGGTGACGCGTTCCTTGATGGAGAGCCAAATAGGGCATGACAACGCGCGCCACGGCAATCTCGGCGATATGATGGTTGATCAATAATCCTTCTCATCCTTCAAGCTCCTTCAAGCCTTTGCCTTCAATCCTCAAGGCCTTCAAGCCCTCAAGAACCCCTGGCTGATGCGCCAAGGCCCGCGGTTTGGTTTTTGTGGTCAAGTCGTCAAAGCGGCAAAACACGTCAAGCCAGTCAACACAGTCAAGACATCAAGACACTCAAGGCAGCTAAGATGTCAAGACAGTCAAGACAGTCAGGGTAAGGGCCCCTCCTGTGCTTCAATGCTGCTAGCCTGAAGATCTGACTCAAGACGTCGCACTTTCTCTGCCCGCTCCCCTTCCTTTCCTCCTCCTTGTATGCAACACATCTCTGCGGCGGTACATACGTGTCTGCCTCCTGACGCAGCCCTTGGCATACAATCATTTAGAGTCCCTGGGCCAACGTCTATTAAAGCAGAGGCCGTACATAAACAGGTGCATGCGTGATTATACACATTGCAGCTGACTTTTCAATTGATGTCGCACCACAACAGCAGCTCTCTCATCCTTCCTACCACTGTATTGGCGCAGTCGTCCCCCCAGCCTCCTAATATGTCCCTGGCGTCAACCGCATATGTTGGTGGAGTCGACATTGTGCGTGGCGCTCTTTGGGAGTGTGTGGCTTGTTCTCTCACATGCCGGCGAGTGCGAGGGAGTCGACACCATGGCGATGGAATGCTGGTCATCGTGTACAGCAATACAAATGTTTTATTTCTGGGTTATTACGAATATAATAACTTCACTTATACTTAAAATGGTTTGAATGAAATGTGAAATCCCCGAGCCCAGACCAAATCAATGACCCGAGGCTGAACTTTCACGGTTGAGCCCGGGGCAACGGATGAACCTCAGGTCCACCTGTTGAAATGATGCAGATCTGCCGTTTACCACCCCCCAAACATTGATTGGATCCAACTTGACGCGGCGAACAGCCGCCCAAACTCAGTAAAGTGTCCTCCCCGTGTAATAAGCAGCCACTAAAACGGTGCAGACATGTAATTACACAGTGAGCAACGTCTACCGTTTCTTGGACACATAGTTGCTCGTCATCTCAATCTCCTCCGGACAGCATCAATAGCGGTGCTTTGAAGAGCCTGCATCCTAAATGTTAACACTGTGTAGATATGCAACTGCCCCTTACATGTTTGAATGTCTCCGGGGAGTGAGGTTGCCGGGGATCTTCAGGCTAACCTGAAGAAACAACTTAGTATAGATTTACGGATAGTCAAAGAAGTCGTCCGACTTGAACGGAGGGTGAACAGTGGTGGGATGGACATCTTTGTTCAGAATTTTAATGCTCAAATGAATGAAATAGTGTGAATAACGCCGAATACCGCATGAATCGTCAACATTCCAGCTGGTTAATGTCAATGGCCTTTGCGATCCGGCGGACACCGTTCCAGGACCCGAGGACGTGACTGTCGTCGAAAGGGACCTTCCTGACATCCGGATATTGAGATTCGCAAGCTGTGTGATAGTTAAGAACGTCCCAAACCGATCTAGATATGTGGAAGAAAATGCGGACCAAAGTGATGACATAGACGCGTCCAAGCGGGAACAAGAAAGTCCCGTCGACTGCCAGAGAAGTGAGCTAGAGCGCAGTGGTAATATAACTCGAACAACAGACGATTGCTCTCCGGGGCGACGTATACTGGATCGTGATCCCGTATGTTCGATTGACGACCTCGAGTAGTTCGTGCGACTACGAAATTAGAGCCGCCCCGGCCAGCGTTGCCGCCGCAGCGCCACTCTGGATTGTTACCGCGGTCAGCCGATTGAGTATGCTGATGATATGAGCCATGCAGGTGGTACAGGATTTGCCATATTGCGCACCCCTTTGTATCTGTCAGAATACCTCTCGCCTTCCTGAATTCCCAGAGCAGTGCTGACACGATACCGGCGTCCACAGTGACCTCGCTTACCAACCAGAGTCTAAGTGAATTAAAATTACGAAATATGAACGAACGGATGAATGGTAGAAGGGGAAAGGACGGACCCTGCGGGAGGCCCCAACTTCGGGCGGTCCTTGATGGAGGGGGACAGCGCAACCATGCAACTGATTGTAAACACGCTGCCAAGCTGCGCAGCGATACCGTTGGTATGGGCGATGCGCAGAAACAATAATCTGCATACCGCGATGATTATTCCGAAGGACAGGACAAGAGAAATGAGCGAGTTTTGGGTACTGGAATTTGCTGAAATTGAGCGAACTATCGAAAAAAACGGATGGAGCACGTACAAGCGCCAATATCGGAAGACTAGAAGCTTTGAACCAACGCCCCAAGCACGCCGGTGGTAAAGGCATATAATGTCAGCGGCTAGGTGGTTGTAGCTAACCTATACAGGATACATGTGAGATTGACGTACCCAATGTCCGTTGCTAAGGTACTCTAGACC
>JARKIC010002036.1:0-81089 GCA_029378375.1 Mycena olivaceomarginata
AATGTTTGTCTCAATTTGATTCGAGCATTTAAACCCCCTCTTGTCACATGTCAGCACCCAGATAAGATGGAACAATTGGGCTCAAATTGTGACATTACCCCCCCGCCCCCCTCTTAACGGTCGACGTCTGACCATAGAACATGGTGTGTCATCGATGATTTCTTCAAAATCATTACTTAAATATCAGATTATATAATTGCTTCATTGAGTATTGTAAAGACTCCTGCTTTCGTTTATATTGATGGATTAAATAATACCAGTGTCCTGCTGGGAATATCAGTAATGCACATATTTTAACATTATCCTTATTGTATTGTTTAGGAGCATCTTCACGTGCATTAGGTGCCTCCTAGCCTCCCAAGTTTGTTCTGCTTCTGGGGAGTTATTCTGTTTGATTCAATATTGATATCCATTTCTTCTGAATCAATCAAAGCAGCCAAGTTCGTGCCGTCTTTGCAGAGCCTTCTCACATATTGGTTGAGTTGCATTGGAATAAATAAATAGCATAGGAACCACATAAATAACAAACTCTTTAGCCATGTTGCTTAGTTCACTCAAATTTCAACCTGTCACTAGTGATTGCACTCCACCCACCCAGATCCTCCTGGAGGTCCTCGATATCAGACAGATCATCCTCCACCCCTTCCACAATGGCAGTTGGTGCCTTCATCTCTGCAAGGCATGCTAAACTCAGTTTGTGCTGCTCCACTACATCTTTGCCAACACTTGCTAGCCTCTTAGCAATTTCTTCAATATGCTTTGCCTGTGAAGAGTGTTCAAAAAGTGGCTTTGCAGTTTCCCAAAATTCTACTGCCTTCAACAGGTCACCATGTCCCATGGAAGTGTCCCCAAGTCGGAGCATGCATTCAGCTCTGCTGCAATGGACATCCATGAAGGTGAATCCCTCGAGTGCAACAATAAACAGGCTGACAGCTGTCTCCTCATCAGCCTGAGCAAGAAAGATGTCTCCCATAAACTGGAGAGCCTTGTTTATTCCTAAGTTCTCTTTGAATTTGATGGAATGGGCAAGGTAAACTGTTGTCCAGCTGGACATCAGACCAAGTGCAACCCCAGCGTCCAGTATTACCAAGCCGCTCCAAACAATAGGATTTGGTTTCGGAGTAGTTGCAGACTGTGAGACATGTCTTGAAAAGTGTCTCTGCTGTGGCAATCTCTCCTTCCCTCAGGTGGAGATCTGCAAGAATCACATCACACATTGTTATTTCTATGACACATTTCAAGGGGAGAAACAGTTTCTTGGCTCCCTCAATATCCTTTTGCACTGCATGTCTGGGAGCATTCATAGATAAGTTGATTTCTGCAAGATTCAGTAAAGCAAAGGCATGCGTATAGGGATTCAGGTGCAAAGGGCATTCTTGAAGAATTTGAGTTTGAATATTGTGTGCCTCACAGTATTCTGACTTCCAACAAGTGGATTTCTGCCTGCTGGCTCTGGATGTCGTGGTCTGTACGCCCACTGGACATACCACAAAGAATTAAAAGATCTCTTGCTCTGGTGCAGAGGGAGATACTTTGTTTGTAGTTACCAAGTTGTGTCCAGGCCGCAGCTTCCATGCATATTGAATTTGCTTCTGTGGATAAATCTGCAGACATTCTAGCCAACCTCTGTGCCTCACATGCATGTAGTCTTGCTGGCAGGTAGTCACCAAGCTGCCAGTGATTCATTGCAAGCTGTAATAATGCTTGGCAATGACCTTTGGTGTTTCCAGATGAAATTGCCAAGGATATAGCCATGTTAGAAAAGTGCATGGCAACAGAAGAACCATTGGGTTGTGCCAAATAATAGTGTGTAACAGCGTGGTAGAGTCTACCTGGAAATTAATGTCAGCCTTTATGTACTAGGTGTCAGCTTAAGGCTTACACTTCAGATCTGAATCCTCAAAATGTTCAAAGTGTTCCAATGCCTGTGTTACAAGTGCTTCTGGATCAGAAATTGGATCACTGTAGTGTGAACCAAATAGCTCAGTAATGAAGTAGACTGCAAGTCGATGGTCACATCGGTGCAGAAGGATTTTATGAAGCTGGCCAAGCAAAGAAATTGACCCTCGGCCTGTGATTTGGCTAAAGATATTCAGATACAAGGCACTATAAACATTATCTGTGAGGTCTGGGTGGTCTTTTTGGAGTCCATTCTGGAGTAAAGTTTGGATATTGGCCAGATTTGATGATATTTGTTGAACTGTGGTTGATACCATTTCAGTTCCAGAGAAGTCCTTGTACAATTCAAGTAGCTCCTGGAAATGTTTGGAAAGAGGCTTGACAAGGTCATTTCTAGGTGGGTGAGTTTTCCCCATATATTCCCTGATGGGTAACAATGCTTTCAGGTGCTTTTTGTCGTCCAGGTAGGCTAAAGAAGTTTGAATCAACATTGTTTTGCATTTCCTAATATCCTCAATTGGGAGCTTGCTCTGGAGGAGCTCAACATCTGAAGACCATCGGGAAGCATTGCCAAGAGACTTAATAGCTCTTTAGCTTGAGGGACAGCTTTGATCCTGGGGCTGGACAAAGAGAGTGAAATTGACACATCTAAGTTGGATTTTTTGTCAATGCCCTCTGAAATCACAGAGGTTCTCTCTGTCTCCCAGCGGGACAGAACACTGGAGCATCCCTCCACATCCACCAAATGTGCAACGAGATCAATAGCAAGAGGCATGTTGTCTGTCAATGAAAGGACCTGATCTATGTCTTCTGGGGTATGATGGTCTTCAGCAATGTCAATGAATTTTTGGCGAGCAGCATGATGTTTCAATGGTTGCAATGGAAGGACAAATGGGTGACTCCATTGTACTTTGGCTGGCCTTTCTGCTCCACGCATGGTAATCTGTGTTGAATGAGTTAAGAGCAAGAAATGAAGCACTGCCACTCACAATCAGTGCCAGGTCTTTGATGTCTGTGAGGAGGGATAAAAAATTCCTCAATATCACCACGTAGCTCTGTAGGCTCCCAGACTGTCTCCAGATTATCAAGAATCAGGAGGCTAGGTGGGGCTGTGACAAGAATTTGACAACTGCTTGAGTAAGGTCCTTGCCAGGCTTGAGTCCTAGATGGGCCCCAATGAGAGCAGCAAGTTCAACCCTGTTTGCTGCAGAGTCACAAGGAATGAAATATCGATGTTGTGTATACTTGGCAGTGGTTTCTGGATGATGGAGTACTGCCATGGCGAGACTAGTCTTCCCCATCCCACCGGTGCCTAAAATAGCTATTCTGGGAGCTTCTCCACTGAGCAGCCTCAGAATCTCAGACACTTCTGATTCACGGCCATGAAATATCTTGGGCTCTGATGGCAACATTGAGATTGATTTGGAGCTTTCAAAGTCTGAATGATGTTGTTCCAGGATTGGGGGACACATACCTATTGTGAAATAGAGAATAGGCCCTGCTCATCTGGATTGAAGTTAGAAAAATTGGCACTGAACTCAAATTTAGCATACCGTAGATGCTCTGTCTGAACTTGTGGTATCAGAGAGTCTACTGATCATGCCACCTGCATTTTGGAAACATTGGCTATTATGTCGGTGTTCTTGAGCTTTGTAGACAGGATTATTCACAATGAATTGTTGTAAAGCCTATAAGAGAGCTCACCCGGAAAAAATCAAGTCCTTGTGTCAGTCCATTTTTGCAATCCTTGAGCAATGTGTTCATCTCTCCCTGGTGGAGAAACTGCTTGACCTTGCTGCCACTTTGCTGGAATTCAACAAAGGTAGGGATCTTGTGGAGGGTCCTGGAGCATGTGGTTAGCTTGAATTTGGAGTCATTCACAACCACTTGCTCTGTGAATTTTCCAATGTGATTCAATACACTTGGTGGCAATATTCCACCTGTATCTGAGTTGATGTGAAGAATGAGGATTGCATTGAGCAATTCATGGGTTTGTTCTATTAACTCAATACAGGTTCTTTTGTTTCGCTTCACAGTCTGAAATAAAGCTGTAAGATTCCACTTGGGAAGAATTTGAGATAGTTTACCTCAATATTTTTCAAAAGAGACCGTGTTGTATTCACAATGGCCTCCAGGAAAGCTGCATTGAGGCTATTGGCAAGAACTTCCAGGGTATCTACCATAATGGCAAAGCATGTGGTAAGTGTGTTCAGTCGGACTTGAGTGTCCAGTGGGTTGGGTGAGCATCTTGATGGTGGGGTGTACGTCTTACATGATGCACTTTTATGCTTCATACCCTGGGATTTCTTTATTCTTGTGTACTGTTTATCTCCCGAGGAAAGGCTTCATCCGTGTTCTGACAGACAGAATCAAAGATTTTGTGTTCACAACTGATCTTCAGATATGAACACACGAGTGGAGATCCCGCAGATGTTATCGATCCCCTAGACATCTTTTGAGTACAGCTCTGGAATGGTTTTTACCCTCTCCCGCTGCAAGGAATAATTCTCACCCTTAAGTCGATTTCCATTCAATCCTAAGCCGCGGAAAATCCCCTCTCATGCACAGTTCCACTTATTGATGATACTCATTATCTTTGGTTTAATCAAGATCGGAATACTTGTGCCTTGCCATCACTGTTTTTCTTAGACTCGTAACCCCGCCATTGCATCGGAGCGCAATCATCAGATTATCTACTTCTGAAACCTATTAGAAGGACCTGCTTATCTGGCCGCCAGGAGATGCAGCCACGGTTTTCCACGCTGCCACACAGCCCGGGAAGGAACTATTTTAGTTCGCGAGCACGCACCACAGCTTCCATCTGGCAGAACAGCATCTGCCTGCTTTTTCCTAGCGCCATCTGACATCCGAGAGCGAGATGTGCATGCAAGGACACCTCTACTATGGAAAGTGGCCACCGAATCAGAGTCGCGTAGGGTGCGGAACAAAGTGCGACGATGTCGGGCTTCCATAATACAAGCGCCGCCAAAAGGCGACGGCGGCGGCGCAGGAAACCCACGGCCGAGTGAAGAACGGCCGCTCAATGTATTGCAGTAGGAGTCCGGCCGTCAGTTGCTCCGGTGAACAAGAAGAAAAAATGAAGAGGAATGGGGAGAAAATGAGAAGCACGAGAAGGACAGTGTTGCCAACAGGCTTGTCAGCAGAACCGTATGTGGATCTGCCTATCTACCGATGTTCGCTGTGTTCACCCTACAGCTTCGCGTCATAAATAACGCATACGCACGCACCTGCCTCCCTCCCGGGATCTCACAAAACAAGCCACTACCAGCCCGGCACAGCCCGAGTGTCTGCACACGCGTCGCATGCCCCATCCACGAACGAGCCGTTCTCCACACAACTCTCTGTGCCAACAATGCGACAAACATGGTTACGATTATCTGTACCTTCGCACAGCACGATGGTTCCTACTACTGCAATAGAACACCTCGAGCTCAGCGTCGATCTATCCGGAAGAATTGTGAGCACTTTTTGTGTATTAGATCGCCGTCCCATCACAGCACACGAAGGCATCTCCCGTCAACAGATGGGAGACGCAAGCGCAAACCGCAAAACAGCCGCAATGTCCCTGGACATGGGCACAAAATACCACAGACCAAGAAAGGGAGAGATGATAAATACTCATCGCTATTTCAAGCAGCTCGAACTGTCGTGAAAACGCTGGACCCGTTCAGCTGGAGCTTGAGTGAATTGTCCCGATATCAATGGATTGAACGACATCGACGAACAAAAGATGCGTGGCAGCGTATGGAACGGAGGAACTGACATTATTACTCCGCAAGTCTACCTTCGGTACATTCCCTGCACGCAAAATGATGATCAGTATTGAAATGAGGCCAAGGAAAAAGCAGGGAAGAACGATCAAGGCAAAGAGATAGCGATGCTCGGGCATTACGAGCGGCGATTCGAGCGAAAAGGTGTTTGAGATGCGGGCAATAGATTACGGGCCGGAGGACATTGAAATACTCACAACAACTGCGTGGAATTCGGCATCAAAATGGCCGCCATCCCCCATGGATCGGTCGTCTTTGCAGCTCGTCAAACATTATTATTTTGAACGGCATGTACGACCACCAACCGGATGAAGCAATATTGTGTGGCGCGATCAGCGTGTCTCAACCGCCTGGAAAAAATTGCGCGGGCGGTCTGCAACTTAGCAGGCCACAAAATGTCCAGCATCGGATGATTCGATTGCGCCAAACACCGCGACCGAACGGAGGAGCAGAAAGTAATTTTAAATGAGGAATAAGTTGGAAGAGTGTGAAATGAATTCTGGGTGTATGCATACGCCGGTAGAGTGATGGAATCGAAAGGCATAGGTGAAGCCGAATAGGAGGAGAAGATTACACAGGTGTGTCTTATAGCGTTTGGCTTGGCAGCGAGAAGCTATTCCGCCTATCCGAATTGTTTACTAGATTTAAAGGCGCACAGGATCACTTACCCTGGACCAGAGCATCACCCACATGAAAACGTGACCGCAACGACCTGAGTCGGCCCCCGATGCAGACTCCAGAAGGTCGACAGTTTTTCGAGTGCCGTCCAATTCCGAGGGAGACGTTGTAGAAGAAGGGGTCGGTCACGCGGTGGACCAGAGAGAGAAGGTCGGCGGTTATACCCTAGGCTGCAACAGTAGTGTAGAAATAATATACTCGAATTAATATAACAACTCAGCTCTGATTTGACTCTTCTCTAGACTCAGGTCGCTCTCTGGACCTCTCGTACTCGAACTCTTGAGGATGCTGGACTCGAACTCGAACTTGGTGAGGGACAGATGTGGGAGAAAGAAAGAGGGAATGATCCCCTGAGTGTCATTGCCAGGGAATTTATAGTACGATCGGGGTGGCTGAAACGCGTACTCCTGCGTCGCCAGAGCCCATAGAAACACATTACAAACGGAAATCTACAATTGTCCATCGCTGGGAAGACGTCCTAGGCTAATCAGACTGTTGAACATCCACCAGCCGGGATACGCGCAAAGACGTGATAGGGAGAGCGCGCTGCCCCCACCAGACGCGTGCCAGAGGTGGCCCAGACCCCTGGCGTCTCAATCCCAGGCGCGTACCGAGCTGGCGACGTCCTCGAGCCCAACATCGCGTCGGTTGTCGTACAAGGAGAGTAGATAAAATAAGAACTATAAAATAATTTAAGGGATGAGTGATTGGAGTTGAGACGATAAAGGATGGGGAATATGACGATACTGATGCTCCCAAGGCCTATGTTCCTTCCACCAAGAATACGCGTGTGTCGCTCGAGGTTGAACACGATCACGTGCGAGATTGTTGTGGCGTGGTAATGAAGTCGATGGTTGGATGCGAGCTTGGTGATCATTCGTCCTAGAAATAGAGAGGATGGGAGGAAGAGGTGAGTGTGTTCAAAAGAGACTTGAAAGAAATGAGACGTGGCTGTTATCGCCCGAATGGAGCACAATCGCAACATGCCTCGGGGCCATGAGCGACAAGCGTGCCGTTAGGCACTTCCACAACGTGGGACAAGAAGGGGGCGACTGCCGACTGCGCTGTGGCAGCGTGGCACAAATTCAATTGCGCCTGGCCTTGCTGGTCGCCAAGACAGGTTCCGCGATTAGAAAACAAGTACTTGGGAGGGCCGCCGAGTTCCGTTGAATCCGAGAAAGGATGGGCGCGAAGACATCGGTTGGGAGAGATCGTTGTGGTAGGAGAAGGGGCTCCCGGTGGCGGTGTCCGATCAATGCGGCGTTACTTCTTCTTTCAAGGGGGAATCGGAATTCGTAAAACGGATATAGGGTCGAAAAGTTTTTTTCGACCTTCAGCAGACCCCTCCCCCCCTCTCCTTCTGTATAGGGAAGGAGTTTCCCACCCCTGGCTCCGGGCCGTCCGCTCCGACCTGAGCCGTTGCCCTCAATTTGGGTTCTTCAACTTTCCGTCGACCTCTCTGCATGTAAAGTATATTTTTATGAACTCATTCGTAGATACTGGTTAACTGAAATCTTTTCTGAAGTCTTAAACTTTGTTTTTTACCACCTCAATTCCCCTGCCAAGGTCTGGTGCTCAAGCTCAGGACCCATTGGGGGTTTAACACTGGGGGTGATGACTGATGCATATGAAAAGCATATGTGTTAAACGCATATGGTTCGCATATGTGCAGATCGTAGAACAAAGGTGTCAATGACCTTTGTTGCACCTTTGTTTTCACCTTTGTGTCACCCCTGAAAACAAAGGTGCAACAAACGTGATTGACACATTTCTTCCACGATCCGTGCATATGTGAACCATATGCATTTAACGCATATGGTTCCCATATGCATCGGTCTTCGCCCCCGGTGTAAGTGGCAGTCCAGAGGCAGAACAGATTCTTGGAGACAGATTTCAGTACCTTTCAACATCCTGGTGCACACTCTCTAGCCTCCATTACAGTTTTGACCTCCTGGATAACTGAGCCTAGAAATTTTTTTCAGCCGACCTTGGGACCCCCCCCCCCTCCCACCCCATGTCCGAAATTTTAATGCCGATTCCCCCTTGTCTTCTTTCCCTCTTGCTTGGATCACGATGTTTTCCAGCCCAGTTTCGTCACAAGCTCTCTGCTTGGAATCCATTCCGCTTGCTCAAGGGGACACTCGGGCTGCTTTCACCAGGATCCGAGTCAACCAAAAAACTGAACTACAGTAACTCAGCGCCGCAGCACATGACCAGTGGAGAAGAAAGAGAATCACTGACAGGGCAGTATACTGTAGTATTATGACCAGAAGTTCAGGTGACGGGTGACGGAGGCCTGTGAACTGAACTAATCAAGGTCGGTGACGGTGACAATGAGTTTTGCTGGCCCAAATAGGCCTAGAAAATTGCAAAATTTCGCTCCAGTGTTCGCCGGATTACCTTTTATGGGAATTGTTGGCTGATTGCCGAGCTGTGAACTTTCCATCCAGTAAACTTTTGTGGTGGCGGGTGACACACCGTGAACTAGTGGTCATAATACTACAGTAAACTCTCAGTGTCCTCACATTCCGGCTCAGCGGACTCATCGTGCCCCTCGCCGGCGCTACAGCCATCTCCAATCAAGCACCCGGTTCCACACCGCCCCTCTCGACCGACCCGCGATCGAAGGTCGCCCAGCACACAGAGGGAGCCGGAATGGGACAGTGGGATTTGGTGCGTACACTCTACGAATTGCTTTTGCACAATTCGCTAATCCCCCCCCACCGGCAGTGACACCCATACGCACTCTGTGCTGTGTCCATCTCTCTGCGCCGAGCTCTCCGCGTTTCCACCAACTCATCTGATTTTCTCTATCGTGGCTCCCCAGCCCCGCCTCGGACGGCCTCTGCCTCTCTGCAGAACCCCAGCCTCCTCGCGTGCCCGCGCCCCCGCCCATGCGATTGCCGTCGTCGTGCTCGACCCCCACCGTGTCTGCGGCGCCATACGCAACTTACTCATCCACACCCGCCGTGCTCTTCGTCCGAGGAAGATCCAACGGACTACTCCCTTTTCGCGCTCGTGTACGCGCAGGCGCTTCAGACATGCAGGCACATGCCCCACCCGTTCACCAGCGTCGTGGGCGTGCGCGCGGCGTTCGGCCGTGTGGTGCACATCACAGTGTCGCTACCCCGCTCGTCGGCTGTTGACGGTTGTATCGCTCTCCTTCCTTGTCCATTCGTTGCACTATATTGCTGCTTCGCTCTTCCATACCGTTGAAATACCATGATTATCATTCCAATTCCAGTATACACTCCCACTATTTCGACGCAGTAATGATTCGTAATAACAGCGAAGTGGGACCAAGGCGTGCTTTCTTGAAAAAACCATGCCTGAATTCTGTCCTTGACGACCGGGTATGTCTTCCTTGCGTCGTTGTCTCTATCACTCCTCCATATCGTTCACCCGGGATCCCATTGGTTCAGTGTGTCCTTCATGTTCAATGCGTCCAGGGCGAGCGTATTGGTACTCCCCCTCTGATTTAATAGGTTTATTTCGCCCGCCCCCGCACAATTCCTCAGGATCCAAGCCGAATCTCGCGAGGCCCTGCTCCATGCAGTGCTTCCATCACCGACGTCAAAGTTGGTGCAACACAAGAACAAATGTGGATGTTGCGTCCAGCCAGTCTCCACCTCAACGCCGGCCTTAATATAGTCGGGCAATCCGGTCGAGAACTCTTTGATAGCAATTGGCACGATTGAATGAAAGGCGAAAGTAGAGAATTACAAATCCGAAAGTTTCATAAACAAGATGGCACTGCGTTGGTGTAGCAGCGTCACGTCAAATGTTAAACTATTCCTAATCTAGCTCGCCCCCGCAGAAGCACTAGGCAAATATAGAACGAAGCCGCCGCCAATGTATTTTTTTTCTGAGCAGGACACATCCGATCTTATCCAGGTCTTATGCATCTTGGTTGCGCCACAGGTAGCGATAATGGGAAATTCAGCGGGCAGCAAGATGTCGAACCACACACAACGACTCCGTGGAATCGGTTGCTCATCGAAAGGACATCCAGCACGGCTGGATTGGTCTGAGACTCGGAGAGGGCTTTGCTGCCTGACCGACATCTTTATTATCATAATCAAATCGAAGGGCTGGAGGGACCACTCACCGGAATGGTGAGATAAACATTCGTGCCTCGTGATCGGTGTCTCGACACGCGCGGCTTGAAAACAGGATCGCACGGATGATCTGTGACCCACAAACTGGCCACCGTCGGATGAGTCGACTGCGCGAGAAAAGAGGGAGGTGGAGAAAGGAGAGTGAGCAGGGAACCATTAGACGCTGAGCAGACGAAGATGGAGACATGACACGCACATTAGAAGCACAAAGACCACAAGCGAAGGTATGAGCGCGAAGGAAAGCTTGGTGAGGGGTTTGAAATGAACCCTCGGTGTGTCCATCTACCCTCTGTCGGGTTGGGAGTACCAGCCTGTGCTATTTGCCTAACACCTTTATATAACTTGATGGGCACGCAGAACCGCTGACCGGTTGCTGGAAAGCCAAATTGTGTCGGGCATGATATGTCCTCAGACTTGGAAGGCCAGAAGAAAAGGCGAAATAAATCGCGCGGATGCTCAGTGACCCGCAAAGCATCCATCGGTGAATAATTCGACTCCGCTGGAGAGGAGGAAGGTGGAAGAGAGAGGAATGAGTAGCGAAATTGATTTTGGACACTGACGAGACCAAGAGATGGCACGCACATGAGAAGGCGTTAGAATCGCACACCGCACTGCAGCTCCGAGGCTCGAGCACATAACGGGTGTGGTGCAACTCATGATCGCCGGCGCAGATACGCGCGTTGGTTGCCGGCTGCAAAGACGATTCCAGTGAGCAGAAAATGAATATTTGAAGGGCCGCTGAGCTCTGTTGACCCCGAGAGGGAAGTCGCATCGGAGAGGGATTTGAAGGTAACTCTTGATATATCCTGGCACCTACTACCCACGCCAGCTTTTCACTGGGTGGATTTTTGCACTGTGAGTTCAGTGGATTGAAAAAAGAAAGGTTGCATGTAGGCAGTGCAAATCTTACTTTTGTTTCAAGGTAGTGTGTTCATTTTCCGTGCTACAAATGTGGGCTGTGAATTTCTTGCGACAGCAAGCTGGGCGTTTAGTGAGTGGATATTCGGAGCGGTGAATTTCGGGGTTATGCAGGGCTGAGGTGGTGAATATTTTTGTGAAATTGTGCAAGGTGGCATAAAAAAGTGTTGAAGTGTGTAACAAATAATTATGGCCCACTATTACAGCCATAAATGTGGCCATGAACGTCAAGTAACAATCACATCTGTTTGCAGTACCTACACTATGCAGCCTACTATCGTGTGTACGGGTCTTCACCCACTCAAGGACCTAGAGTCAGCTGTGTAAGAGTCTTACACGGATCTAGCGTGGAGATTCGGCTGAAAACTGGGGAGGTGAGTTTTTAGGCCCAGGCAGATGGGTGTGGCTCGCGAAAACACGTCGATGTGGGCAAGGGGACACTAGACGCGGGAGGCGATGTCAAGGGCAGAGCCAACAGAATTGATGTGGCTGTGCAGATAAGTTTGTGCTATCTACGAGACAAGACAACTAGTTTTGGAAGCATGCCCACACCCTCCTCGCCACCCTACTACTGTAGTATTTCGTTCAATTCTAACGCGCTGTGATCTGTGACAGAAAAATTAGAACTTTGAAGTTCTAAAATCGGCCGAGAACCATGTGACACTTTTTTTTTCTCATATCAAGAGAAAAGTTGTAGAGCCTCTGAAAAACATTTATAATGTGGTTGTTCTACACCCCAGGAGACACTTGTATCAGCGAACGGCGCTGCGCCAAGAGAAATCGAGCCAAAAGAGGTCAGATCAATCAGCTGACATATGTACAATTTATTATGAGGACGCAGATGCGGACGTTGCAGCAGTTGAAACGGAGGGGTCGGGCAAACACACACGCTGCGCAAGCGTAAAGTACACGGATTTTTGGAGACATGCTAACGACAAAGATGAGGATTTGGAGGTGCCGGGGCTGTAATAGTTTACGTGTGGACTCAACTGGTCAATTCCTGCTACGTTTTTGAAGAGCCACGAATGAGGGGAAGATGGAAGGGGTTAGTTACCACTCATGTGAAAAGCAGCATTTCGTGTGAACCCCTTGGCGCCATCGACCACACATCACCGCCGCACCGCGGAGCAAAAATGGGCTTTTTTTCAGCCATTTTGTGACCTCTTTGGCACATTCTAATATGCCCTTGGTGACCCGTGACAGGTAAGAAAATTTTCTTATATTTGGGTCCTGTGATGCGTGACATAAGAATTGAACGAAATGGTACAGTACCTTGCCTTCCACTCAGGTGGCTCGCAAGCTCACCTGCCTGAGCTTGCAGCCACATATTGTCAGCTCGGCCAGTTGTCACAAGCTCTGGAGCTGCAAATTGTGGTGATTCAAAAGCAAAAGATCATCCTTGATGACTCTCACCCTTCGATATTAGCAGCTGCACAGGATTTGGAGTTGTCTTGTCAGAGGCTTGGCGATTTGGAAGAGGCAGGGCAGCTGAGGAAATTTGTGGAGAAATTCAAGGAAGTGACAGTATAAGCTCTGGGTATCAGCACAGAATCATATGTTGTTTACTATATATATATGTTATTTTCTACAAGTCACATGTATCAGAATCGTGGGGTTGTGGCGCAAGGATTGAAATTGATTGAGAACCAGAATCAGTCACTGGCGGGATTGAACCGAAGCGAAATGGGGCAGTTAAGGCTGGATGAAAGCCGGAGAATTCGGAATGAACTCGACTTGCATAAGAATAGAGGAACTTCCTCTACTTGAAGTCATTGCCATTGATCATCTATTAACTTGCCGCCCTGATCTGTGGAGGTGACTATGTCGCGCAAGCAGGTTCCCAAAACACTCCTCGACATAGTCACTTGTTTCGTACCACAGAACAGAGCAACAAATTAATAGGAAAAAGAGGAAAAAGAGGAAAAAGAGGGAAAAAAAGTCACCATGTATGATCTACTACCGACGCCGCCTATAAAGGGATGGCCGTCACTCAAGCCTTGGCAGGAAAGAAAAGCCCAGCCCAATGTGATACCACAATTGTGAAATCACTGAAATCACACAACATTCTCTGCACTCTGGATGTGCAACATATCGTGGAACTGCACTTGTTTTGATCATGCAAACAGTATTCAGAACAGGAGAAATACCACCATTCTCTTGAATCAACTTCCCACATACTTCCGAATTAACCTTCGAACCACTCGGCATTCCGGCATCACTCAAACAGGGGATTTCATGATCCCTGGCAAAATTGCATCATCTCACATTGGATTTCCGCCAGTTTTCTGCGCTTTGCACCCTCCCTGTGTGCTGGGAAAATATTCCAAAATGCATGCGGAACTATAGATCATCTTCCAAGTCCCTGGCCAATCACTTTTGCTCCATTATACTCATTTCCCGTGGTTTCCATCTTTCCGACAGCCACCACACGTTTCCTATAGCTACTGGGATCAGGAGCATAGCCTATTCTGTCCCAAACTAATGGCAAATTGGACTCATTGCAACATCCATGTGGTATCAGTGTTTCATATCATCTTCTCTATATATTCATCTTTTGTTCATCATTTAAAGCATATGCTTCATACCCATTCAGCCTCCTCCCCATGACAATTTTCTCATGATATCCACTTTTGTTCCTGTTCTCACGCCTCTTGGACTTGTATAAAAGACCTGTGAAAAGCACTGATTAGTAGTTCCTTTTGTACCCTGTTTTCAGCCAACAGAAAATACAAGAGTTTTGCTACAATCTGTGCAGCATCGAACTCACCTCCAAACAACCCGAATACACTGCCTATCTGCTGCTGCTTATTGGATATCTCGCCCTCCGGTCGCCGTAGATCATTCACGACACAAGTATTGATCTTGCCTGGATATTACTGAATTTTCTGCTTTCCACAGGTTCCTGAACACATCACTCGTTTCCAGTAAAACGAAGTGTGTCTAGTGATTTTCTGCTGCCAATACGTCCTGCAGGGAATATTCTTCCGTTATCTGGAAGTACGGTCAAACCACGTCTGTTTTCCAAGATACACGAAATCCCTCACTCATTCACTTTCCGTGGCAAACGACACGCCTGATCGGAATTTGAAGTATATTTTTATACGACATCACACCAAGTGCGAGGCTCCGAAGCTCAAGAAGCAAAAAAATGGCGCCGAAGAAGACGAGACCAGATGCCACGATAAGTCGGGATAACATAACTTTTGCGTACAAAACAAAACAAAACAAAACTACTATTGTTCCCAAGAGCACGACGTGATTGATCCTCCAACGGGAACTTTGGGTGATGTTAGCTTCCTCAACTTCTGGTTCTGGCTCCCTTGTGCATTTCTTCCTCGATACCTGTATCTCCTGACTACATCAAGCAAGATCATAGGTATTCTGATACCTCGGGGGGGGAGTACCCAGGTCCGCATTGACATGCGCATCCTCATTATGTGGGGTATCGCTCGTTATGCTCGTGGGAGAGGTAAGGCTATACGGCACGCCGTATACCTCTTGAATTTCATCCACAGCGTGAGTTGGACTCGCCCACAAGCTGTAGCTACGATCCAGCCCCTGGTAACCCGGGGACAGCTGTTGCAACCCATCCGAATTACGAGGACGTTGCTCGCTGTGTACATGGCGCCATAATGATGCACTGCAGAGGTCTGTTCTGCTTTCATGGTGGATAGTGCTGTACGCGTGGGACTCTGTGGCTGGGGCTGACAAGCAACTGGAACTGGAACTGAGGACCCTGCAGATGGCGGGACAAATTCCACTTGAGGTACAGTCAGACTTGAAGGAGAAGACATTTCTGTGACTTCGATGTTTTGAGAGCCCAGATCCGCTGCTAGCCCGGGGGGAGGCGTAGGCTTGGACTCGGAATATACGCGCGCGGCTTTTCTGCGACGCACAGTGCACACCACGAGGAGCCCAACGACGACCACACTGCCTACTACACTGCCCACTATGGCTCCCAGCGGAGGCGGCCGCGTGGATGCTGATGGGGTGAAAACATTGGTTTGTGCCTGAATGGACAGTTCCGCGAACCCGATCGCAAATGGGTTGGGCTGGAAGACACTGTACACATTTCTCTGTGTGGTTCAAATGCGCGTCAAGTTCATTATTGAACCAAAGATGAAGACAGGAAGGAAAGATAAGAAGAAGAAGAACAGGGAAGGAAGAAAGCAAAAGTATGAAACTTACTCACCATGAAAGCAGTTCCAAAAATCCAATTCGCTGTTCCGTCGGTGTTGATCGTATTTGAGCCTGGGTTGAGCGTATAAATCGCACCCAGGCACTGCGAGGGGTCTGCCGCTACAGGGCCGGTATTCATATCCGCTGGATTGATGAGCCACAAACGACCGCCGAACGAGATGCTGACGCTGACTGTTATGTTGCAAGCTGTCGGTCCATTATTGATCGGATCCTTCGCCCGAAATGGGAGCCAATGGGGACGCACGAAATTGGTAATATCCTGCAAGACTTGTATAGGGGACGGCCTCGGGAAATGCTGCCCAGATCGCCGCGACATCCGAAGCAGGGCCCGAAATGCGGGACTCGACCAGGGAAAATGTCGCTAAGGCGGACGCCCCAGACGTGATTTGCACTGATTTGCCCTGTATGATGACCTCTACGACGACACAGAATGTAATGAGGTGATATCGGGAAATCTATATCAAAGGAAAGAAGCACCTTGAACGTCAAGCTTCCAACTCGATGCGTTCGGCGGGCCCGTCGTCGGTAAAAAGTCGATCTCCCCTTGATACAAATCCGTATTTGTTCCCCCATATGTGAAGGCGCCGCCGACGATGGTCTCCTCGTTAATGATAGTTTTGTTCGGACGACTGATCCAGAATGACATCTCGGCCGACGCGAGCTGCCCTTTAGAGTCCGAGAGCAGAGATATTGGGAAGGACGGCCCTTGTACCGTCTGCTGGTATGCGAGACCTAGAGCGCCAGAGATCGTCGCTCCCAGAAGATCAACCGACAGTTTATCCGCAGCGACTGGTCAGTGATAACGGGATGAGTGCAACCCAATGAGTTAACACGCATTCTAGTACTCACGGAAAAACTGAGATGGCACAGTATAGGGACCGAGTCGTACCGTGTCTTTCATGAAGGTCCCTGAGACATCGACAGACAAATACTGAAAGAATGTGATGTTGCCGGTTGACATCTGAGTTACGGTTGAAGAGCTCGAAGGGTCATAAAGGTTCGAGGAATCCTTGCATCCAGTGGTACTGGTACACGAGGTATCCCCCACCCATGAGTATGGTGATTGGAGGTCTACCTCAAAACGGAATTGTTGTGCGCTGTATTATGTGGAAGTCAGCCACAGCAGTTGTTGTTTTGAAAGAGCAATGGAGTGTTAGTGGAACTCACGGGGTTCCGATGGAGAGGGTCAAGTAATAGAGAGGGACCTGCCTGAACATGTCACTCGTTTCTGATACAGACTGTCAACAGGCGAAGACCAACCTCGTCACCAATAGGTACTGTCGCTCGGCGTTTAATGGGGAGGTTTGGACCATATCGCCTCAGATCCTCTACTGTGGGTGATCCACGACGCCCCAGGGATATGGGGACGTGAATGGGCTCCGCAGCGGCGGCGCAGAAAGCTGCAGCAAATAAAAGCAGCAGAAAGGGCCGGGACCTGGTCGGATTTGGGGTCATTTGGGAGTACAGTGCTTTCTCGTAGGCGTGGGTCGAGAGATGGCGAACGGATATAAGTACTCGCTGGTTGTCAAGAACTTCACAAATCAAAAGTCGGTGGAGACAGAATGTCCTCTCGAATTTAGAGTTTGACAGCCATGGCTAGCGTAAGTCTGTGAGGAGGGATACCTCGCTACTGGTATTGAGGTTTTCCTGGCCATGGGAGTGAGCACGTCAGCCTCCGAAGTCGAAGTTCTGTTGGCGTGCCCCATGAATGATAATCATCTGTGTCCAAGATATATTGGATTCTGGTCGACAGGTCAGAAGGGTTATCTCCGCGCCGTCGGCGTCAACGAAACCTTCCCACTGCAATTCTCTGGTCCGTTAGAACTTCAAGTTGCCGGCGTGAAAATGGGTTACAAGTACGGTAGGTGGATAAGCAACAGTGTGAATGGTCCGCATCGGATAATGTTGAGTCTCAGTCTGGGAAGAATCTGAAGGCTGACGGCGTTCCATTGGACCGGAAAAAGCGAGGGAGACGACAGGAAAAGAAATGTCCTTGGCAGATGGATCGATGATACATCGCGACGGTCATCACCATCTCCCTCTTTATAAAATGAGCATGTCTGTCTGTCTGAAGCCTATATCCCCATAAGGGTATATTAACGGCTCACTGCGACACGTTCGGCATCGTTCTCACTGCCCTCGGCTCCTGCGTTGATGGAGGGGATAGACTGGGAGCGCGCCGAGACGCCTCGCTTAGGCAGCGTCTAGCGTGGCAGCCGGCTGATGTGGCGGAGCTAGACGGAGCGAGGCGGCCATCATGACGTCCCTTGGACCTCACAGCGTGTAGCAACCCGCGGTGAGTCCCGCTGAGCCGCCTAAACTCTGCTACGCCAAATGCGCCGTCGGTGACATCAACAGGGCTCGGCTCCACTGGGTTGAGCGGCCTCAATTGGTGGGGGCTGTGCATGCCGAGACGGCTAGATGCGTAGCCTCAGCTGCCCTAGAATTTTTTCGCCATTCTAGGACCAGCAGTGACACGCATAACATCAACCAAATCAAACGGGAGCCGGCGCGAAGCGCCGGCGAGCGCTTGTCGTAGGATTGTTCGCCGAGCCCGGCATGTATTGAATGTTCGCCCTCCCAGATGCTTTGTTCAAGAATGAAAAAAATCTGAAGATCTCATTGAATCATTGTCGTAGAGACCAGCGAACAGGGAGGACGTACCAGATGCGGCAGTACGATACACCTTAGATTCGACACACCGGAATCAGAAGCGACACACCTGCAAAGTTCGACACGCTTCCACAAAGGAGCCAAACTGCCAAATATTTGTCCCGCCTCTTTCCTTCCCCCACCATCCACCGTGCCGCGGCCTCCGCTGAAAACATTCCCACCCTCGTGTCAATCTGACGCGTACACATGACTAACTAGTCGGGTCACAAGTGCGTGTTTCCTCCTCCCCCATTTTTAACCCAGTTGGGTGTTCCCTCATCCAGTTCTGCCATGATCGTGAGAAATTTGGTTCTTCAATTACGGGTACGTGCTTGCTTGGTCCTCATTTACTCCGCTGAGCATGTTTTCGGCATACAGATCTTCAGTTGCGAATCTGACTGTTGCGAGGGTTCAATATTTTTAGTCACACTCACGGCCCGTCTTCCATTCTCACTTTTCCGACCGTCTTTTCATTAATATACGTCCCTGTCTGCTGGTGGCTTGACTTCTAGTTAGTCTCAGGTGCGTGTTTGCTCTGCTGTCCTCTTCGGCGCCACTAACATGTTTCCTGACTCACAGACTAGCAAAATTGGCTGATTTACGAGTGCGGACTTTCTTCGACTTCCTCTTGGTTTACAATGTTGACGACCTAGTTTAAGGCTCAGATTTTGGCACCTCGGTACGTACCGTATCTCAAAGCTCATCCCCCGATAATCTATGCATATTTATTTGTCCATAGCTTTCAGGCCGAGCCTAGGAGACCACGCCGAGCCCGACCCGTTCACCAGAGGTTCCTCAATGGACACATACACCAGGCTCAATCTACCACGTACGCCGCACTCCCCAATACCCCCTTCCCTCAGTTGTAGTCTTGAAAGAGATTGTCACCCTCAAGGGCACCAGGAACTTCGTCGCCATCACCTCGGGACACGACCACGGCGAAGCCGTGGTGCGCGAGCTCCAGTGATCCCCCTACCATTCCAATCTGATCCAATGGACGCTCGGGCAGGACGGGTATACCTTACCGCAGCACCGAACATATATTCAATCAACATGTTGCGCGTTATCCTCAACAGTTAGTTTAATGCGGCTCGTGCGTTGTACCCCTGCTTGGTGTCCAAAACAATACAGCGACGTCACCTTCATTGTCAACAAAACCCACTACGAGAGACAGAATCAAAATATCGAATAATCACCCGCCACATACTTATTTGCGTCAAGCGCAGTCAGTACATAGCATGAAAGCTTCAAAGTTGGTCTGGCCAGTAAATACTTCGGGTTTTGCCGACCTGCAGTGTTCACCTCGGTACAGGCACGCGAGCCTACCTTCCTCAAACCACAATTTCCCACGCTGTGGTGTTTCTTTTCTGTGCTTAGTCCAGCCCGATCCATCTGGCGGCTTGTGGATTGGTTATTTCTGGAGGGACTCGGCTGGCTCACCGTTGATTCTTGCAGGCCATCGTGAGCCTCCGGTTTTCTCAGCAATCAACAGATACCACGCAAAAACAAGGTGTGCGATTTTTTTCTGTTATGCACACATCTCACTCCCATTCGTCCGAGTCATTTTTCGAATTATCTATGCTATTGAGAGCCAGATCCACTCATGCGTTTGTGTTACATCCTTTTCGATCATCGAAGACCTCTCTGGGCTATCGACAGCCACCTTTGCGAATGTGCCTGTGTCATATCCTCTTCTGAATTTTGAAACTCCTCCCTCTGCGCTATCGAAAGCCAGAACCATGTGCACTCATGTCGCAATTAATTTGGTTATCAAGGACGCTGTTTTCAATCCCTCGCTTTGAAGTCACTCCTGGGATATCGAAAACTCATTTGCCTGTATGGCATTCATTGCGGGTTTTCAAAACCTTATTCCCTTGCTTTATTGAAAGCCAGAATTTGGCGCGCTCACGTCGCAATTCGCTGTGGTCGTCGGGATTCCCACATCTGCCATCGAACACCGGGCTTCACATTTCCTGTGCCCGTTCCCTTGCAGGCTGTCGAGAACCCTCGCCATGCAATCGGTTTATGCTTAGTCTTTGTCTAATTTTATTCCCTCATTTTTACACCTTCCTTCCGACATTCAAATCAGTACTTCCTATCCCTTGAGCTAATATCGGGTCATTAATTGGACCAAGCTCTGGGATGCATCGTAGATTTTGGTTTGGGTTATCAAAACGCTCTAGCCATTGGCGGCCGGGCCAGGACATTGCCACCCGTTCTGAACCTCAGAACGGCGCGGCAAAAGACAGTATACATATGGCCCGCACCGGTCCAATCTCGAGCAAGCAGGTACATACCAACCCCTCAACCCACCTCTCAAATGCGAACCCATTCCGCTCGAGATTCGCCCAGTGCCATCCTGTTTACGGCCAGACCCTCTGATTTCTATATAATGCAAGGTAGGGGGACGCAAGGCTCACTGCCTGCTTTAAGTTCCACCCCGTGTGGTGGTGGGTTCGGCCCACACCACGATGGTGTGGAGCTTGGTAACTACAACCCGTAGCGGAGCCAACCCCTTTCGTTCGTGTACGACGCATACACCCGCTCAATTCGGGCCCGGGTTATTGGTGTGCAAAAATTCCCTTTTTTTTGTTCTTTCTTGCCCTCTTCGAAGTCGGTTTGTAACTTATAAGTGACAAACTCGAGTATGCTCACAGACTCTCCGCTATGCAAGTAAACTCAATTTCCCTCCCGTCCATACAGTATATCAAACTCAGTCTAATTTTTGTCTGGCTCGAGCTCACTGGCTCCACCACATTTTCCTGCGTGCTCTTGGTCCCAAATGGCACAGAACAGCGTTGTCAATGCTCTGCACGGCGCTCGCAGCTCGCCCAATTTTTGAATTCCAAGCTACCGTGTATATAAAGTACTTGTACGCTGGACTCAAATGACCTGGCTTGTTGTATTGGTGTCGAGGTGAATCTGACGATTCATCTTGGTTGAAACTAAATTATACTGTCGTGAGATCACCCAAATGATAAAATCACTTACAATTGTTCGGATATACACGTTACAAAGGGCAACGAAAGGAGTAGCGACAATATGCATTCTCGCTAGACATATACATTGATACAGATGAGCTATTTGAGTGCGAGGCTCTCGTCCACTTCAATTCGATATTGTAAAGCTGTGGAACGAGAATGAGCTTCATGGTAAATTGTGACACTCTAGGAATAATGACAACCGACCATCTATTTCTCCGGACAAACGTTTAGCAACCAGATCGCCGGCCCTGGACCAGTAATCGATGCCCGTGTGCGCGCCCACCTCCCAGTCCTTAGCTTGATATCGGCAGTCCATTATGACAAATCTCGGGTCCTTCGTCAATTTCCGCCCCTCGTCAGGCGAACACATCTGAAAGGCGCGAATGTCGGTTTCCGTGTTCCGAACGTCGTGAAGGACGACGAGAACACGTAGGGACCGACATCTACGGAGGAGAGTAGGCAGAAATTGAACGAAGACCGGTTCACAGAAGCAAAGGTGAGTGAGATGTGGAATGCGTGCGAGATTTCCCCAGGTTTCGGGATCAATCGTTGGGACGAAGTCCCTTACCTCCAGGTGCGTTATCCGCGCAAAGAGTCGATGCGTGAAATCGATCTGCGTTGCGGGGGCATTGAAGAGATACCTCAGATTGCAATAGAGGTGCTCCAAAGGCATCTCCTGCAACAGGGAGACGAGGTCGTGCGCAGTCTCTCCGGTAGTACCGAGCCACAGATTTTTGACGCCGCGGCAAGCGTGTTGGAGTAACAACCGAAACACCAATGCACTGCCTATTCGCCATGTGGTCACAATGTGACATTACACATCAGTAGCTTCTTTCTGACTCATTCTGACTCATCTTCTGACTTGACTCATACGGACTCATACTGACTCTCCCTGACTCAGACAGAGTCATATTACATTTCCCCTTATATCCGTATGACTCCCTCGTTTTGTATTTAAGCCGTAGCTTTTGAATCGAGACCTCTGCGCGTTTGCAGAGGGTCACTGTGCATCGGGCCGATTTCCAACACAAACGCGCATACACGCATACCCTCGATCGACTCAGCACTCGCTGCCATTGTCTGGATTTCGTCGACGATCGTCTTCCAGACTCTTACTGTCGAAAGCCCTCCACGACGACGGAGGCAAGCCGAAAGCCCTCCACGACGACGGAGGCAAGCCGAAAGTCTTCCACAACGACGGAAGCAAGTTGAAAGCCCTTCACGACGACGAAGGCAGAAGACAAGCCCTCACGACGACGAGGGCATTGATCTTTGATCTTTTCATTCACCACCACATATTGATTTATTCGCTACAATGGCCGACTCCGACCGCTATTCCTTTGCACGCCTCGGCAACAGGAATTATGCTAACGACTGGGACCTGCGCATGGAGGCTATCCTTGTCAGGAAGGGATTATGGGGTGTGGTTCAAATTGTCGTGAGCGACACCAACTCCGATGGGAGTGAGAAGACAGTGGTGGAGATGGATATGGAGCTGAGAACGCTGATTGCGACACGGGATGCAACGAAGATGGCGGAAGCGCGTGCGGAACTGGTTCTACGTGTTGAGCCGAGCCAGCTTGCCCACATGACATCTCGTGATCCGATGATCATTTGGCAAGATCTTCAGCGTGTGCACCGCGCTGCTGGCTTTGCCACCAGTCTCGCCCTTCGTCGCCAGTTCCTTACGGCGAAGAAGCTCGACTCTGAGACGATGGAGGATTGGATTGGCCGTGTCCAGTCCATGGTGCTTCGTATGGAGTATACTGGAATTGTTGTCACCGACCAGGACAAAATTCTGGCATTCACAATGGGTCTCCCCGCTACCTACGAGGCCGTCATCATCAACTTTGATGCTACTCCTCCCGACTCCCTCACAGTTGAGCACGTTATCAGCCGACTGCTCAATGAGGAGACACGCCAGCAGTCCAACACTACCACAGACATCCCTTTCCCTTCCCCTGTTGACAATGATCCCAACAATGTTGCCTTTGCCGCACACCGCGCTGCTTCGACGCACACCTGCTACTTCTGCGACAAGAAGGGGCACTTCAAGTCCGACTGCCCCGAGCGTGCGCGTTGGGAAGAGTCGAAGAAGAAGGAAACTGCTGCTGCAGTTGAGTATGACTCCGATGATTACGATGGAGTCTGGTAACACCCTGTCAAGTTTCTGGGGGTGTGCCTTGGTGCTATCGCTTGTGGGGGTGTGTTGGAGTAACAACCGAAACACCAATGCACTGCCTATTCGCCATGTGGTCACAATGTGACATTACACATCAGTAGCTTCTTTCTGACTCATTCTGACTCATCTTCTGACTTGACTCATACGGACTCATACTGACTCTCCCTGACTCAGACAGAGTCATATTACATTTCCCCTTATATCCGTATGACTCCCTCGTTTTGTATTTAAGCCGTAGCTTTTGAATCGAGACCTCTGCGCGTTTGCAGAGGGTCACTGTGCATCGGGCCGATTTCCAACAAAGCGGTTAACAAAGTGGCTCTGGGTCTGCCACTGCCGCCCACCCACAAGTTATGCACGTTATCCTGAAAGAATGAGCTTGGTTTGGATTCGATGATCTTCAGAATGCTGTTTCCGCCGGCCGCATACAGGCAATAGGTATTCAGCCTTATGTGGCCCCACACGATCCTCCGATACAGCAACGGTTCGACCCTGAAAAATGAGGCAGAACGACTTTGACATAAGCGAGGGAAACTGCTTTATCCAGAGCACAGACCATATTTTGACATGCCAAGCAACCAGTATGAGCGTCCGAATCGACAAAGGACGGGAGTGGGCGGCGATTTCGAATATTGTTCGCTCCAGCTCACTCGGAAGAGAGACGGGTGCTGGCGCCTTGGAAGTGATTGGATCGAGCATCTCAGCCCCACGGGAAGGCGCGATGAAAGGGCAAAGGGAGTGGAAGAGAGTGGAAGAGGCAAGAGGCGGAGGCGTGCGTTAGTCGACGGAGATAATAAGAACAAACGGAGCACTGCTTTCTTTTGATAGGCGCTGTAGCTGATAGGCGGTCGCGAGCTGTGAGGCTACGGAGTTCCTCGGAAGGAAGTCGTAGCACGCAGTGCGGCAGAGATCCAAGTCGGGAGAGTTTTGCTCAGATTGAAAAGGTGAGTCGATAAAACTCCGTTGACGAGAATGCCTAACTACTGGTAAGTATAGACTATTTATACCTATCTAGAACTTCCCTGCGGGCCCGACTCGGAAAACTGACTGGAACTACAATAAAACTGACTACGGAACGAACTGCGGCTACAGTAAATAACTGCGCCGCTGCCGCTGCAACTGCGCCGCAGTCTGCTGATCTGCGGCAAAGCAGACATTGGCACCGGAATCAAGACTCTTCCTTACACGAGCTTAGGCCGCTTAGCGGCTTGAAGGGGGCAAAACAAAACACAAACTCATTGGCAGCGGCCGCTGGGTGTATCAAATTATCAAGTAAAAACATGTACTTGGTGGCTTGTTTCGACAGAAGCATTGCAAGCTCATCCGCTTCTGTTTCTGGATGTTAGCCAGACATTGCCGGTGAAGTTCGTCCAGCCGGAAATGCCTTTACGCACGCGTACTTATAAACCAGTGTGGGACTCTGACCCGAAATTTTACCCTATCCCACTAAAGCCCCCTCATGCATTCAATCAACCGGCTATGTGTCCTCGTCCATAAGCATGCTGCAGGCCACTCCATGTTATGGACCCACCCACCACAACAATCCGACCGGTACGATACCGTTTACTGCCGCGCCCATTCTGAAAGTTACTATTAGTTTTCAGGTTTTTCTTTGCCTTGACTGGTTGGGAGATTCAAGATTTTCAGCACAATTTATGGTGAAAAATGTTGTTTGTTTTTCAGACATTTTTCACTGAAAAAAGTGGTGGAAAATTCAAATCTTTTTCACTTCTTTTGAGCTTACTTTTGAATTTTTCACCTTGAACTCACAAAATGGTGAAAATGTTTTGAGTTTTTCACTACCTTTTTCCAAGAGGTAAGCGGGACTTCCCGATCGCACACAGACCTCTTTGACAACTCCCCCGGATTAGGAAAGTTGTGCTGATGGGCCACTTTTGCCAGGAAGAATTGAGAACTTTGAGTTTGCAGTCTCATTTTTAGTCAGAACCTTCCAGAATTTTGGCTACCCTCCCATTTCCATATCTTCTCTGTCTGTCTATGTAATCAAACTAATTTATTTCCTTGTAAAGAGGCCTTAAACGGCAAATGATCTTGAAAACAGATGCCGTAAAATGACAGTTCGGAGTCTCGGACGAGATCGGACCAAGTCGAATCCGGCGATATCGCCGAAAAAAAAAGTTATCTCCGGAAAAAAGACTGAGGTCCATACGGACCGTGATCCGGACCCTCCCTCCCTCCTCCCCTGCACAGCATGTCAAAACTTTTGGAGGTTGATGTCGGAAACTTTGATCCCGCCTACCTCTTGCCTTTTTCAGTGAAAAATGTCTGAAAAACAAACAACATTTTTCACCATAAATTGTGCTGAAAATCTTGAATATCCCAACCAGTGCTCGGAGAGCCTTGTCTTCCAAGATTTTGAGAATCACATTGAACATCGGATTGTGTTGTGGAATAGAGATGTATCCAGTAGTACTTGAGCGAGTTGCATAACTGTTCAAATCAGATCACTTTTAGCTATGGTCCAGTCCAAAGTTCATACATGGTACTGTTCACTTGACTCCACACCTTCTCAGCTGTTCCAGCCCCTATCCATATCTACACCCACCAAACAAACACCCAGGTCCTCCACACCTCGTACCCTGCGCACAAACAGTGCGGGCACAAATTCATACCATGCGTAACCCCGCATAACCTGAACACCAACCACCCGCCGTGAGTAAGACGGCGGTGCCATACACCCATACCGTGTATAAGATGCGCATATTCCTGTACTTTTTCGCAGCGGCGGACGATTCCGCAGTTGCAGCGCCGAGAAGCGGTGTGTTCTCGGCACCCTTCGCAGTAGGGGTGGAATCTGCTGCTGCTGCTGTCGCTGTCGCATCGCCCGGCACAACCCAGCCCGAGAACGTCCCGAACAGGTGGTCTTGTTCCTAGAATAGGAATAAGCTACATACAACAGGGGGGGTGTCATATGTAGCCTATTCCGAGTGCTGCACTATTGAATGGTTTAATTCGCATTTTGAACCCCATGGCACCGAATGCCATTTTGAATCACATGCTCCGTGCTGTCATTTTGAACCCTGTGCCTCACTATTCAATGATTTAATTCAGCTGAGAGCAGGAGGGATAAGGGAGCAGTTAACACATTTAAGGTTTGAATGCCATTTTGAGTCACATGCTCCGTACTGCCATTTTGTACTCAGTGCTGCACTACTGAATGGTTTAATTCGCATTTTGAACCCCATGGCACCGAATGCCATTTTGAATCACATGCTCCGTGCTGCCATTTTGAACCCAGTACTGCACTATTGAATGGTTTAATTCGCATTTTGAACCCCATGGCACCGAATGCCATTTTGAATCACATGCTCCGTGCTGCCATTTTGAACCCAGTGCTGCACTATTGAATGGTTTAATTCGCATTTTGAACCCCGGTGACATAGTCGATGAGACCTTGATCGGTTAGGATGTCTGTCATCTTGACAGACCAAGTGGGGTAATTCTCCTCGCCAAGGAGATGCTGGATTTGGTACGCGGACATCGTGTACAGGGTGATGTGCAACATGGTGAATACTGTGTCATGAAGCTGCTATTGCGTGTGGGAATGCGAGAGGCGTGGAGTGTGCGTCGCGAATGTGGGAATGCGAGAGGCGTGAAGTGTGCATCGCAAACTGACCGTGGGAATGCGAGAGGCGTGAAGTGTGCTTCGCAAACTGACTGATGTGTGATCCGAGACGTGTGTCGGAGAAAACCTGTTTGGGCGAGCGCGATGATGTGGCAAGATGCGAGGTAGGTTACGGGAGAAGATCAGTTAGGGCCGGGGCCCATAACCTATTGTGAAGATCGCACGAGAGAGAAGATATAAAACTAGAATGTGTGAATGTATATTGGGAGGCTAAAGGTACAGCTCATATACTGTAGAGAATATAATCTAGAATGTACTACGAGTAGAGAGAATAGCGGAAAGCTGAGTAAAAGCTGAGTAAGAACTGAGTAAGACTGAGTAAGTGGAATTGGGTAGAACTTCGGGGAAAGTTGGCGGATGGGAAAAGCCGAACCGTGGGAAAGTAATAAATAACAACACCACTCTCACGTCCCTTTCCTTGTCGTGTCTCTCGATCTCCACGTCGAGGTAATCCTCATGTACATGGCTCTATGTCAGCGTCATTGTCCTCAGCAGCGGAATCAAAGCCCTGCGCAGCCTCGCCCCTAGTCATCTGCAATACAGCTCTCCAAATGGGCCGCAATTCCGATTGACGCCTGGTGAGCCTCGCAGTCAAGGTTATTAAAGGACGTAGAGATCGTCATCAAGAGCGAGTACATCCTCAAGGCCTGCCAGGACGTCATCCAGACCTGGCCCGGGGTGTCGTGGCACGCAGATCCCCTGGAGGTACGCCTTCCCCCGTTCCGCTCATGCCTGACACTCACACCCTGCGCCCGCAGCTCAAGCCCGAGATCTTCCTCACCTGGCTCCAAAGCTTCATCGAGTACCGCGATGCCCTCGCAAAAAAGCGGGGCACTGAGCAAGAGGCACACATCCTCTCCTCTGTCAACCTCCTCCTCTTCCTCACCACAGACTACCGCGACACCATCGCGTCCATCTACTCCTCATCATCAAAAGTAAATATCAATCGTCTCACTACTTTGTAACCCATGGGTAAATCCATAATCCCTCTCATCCACGTATGCCCTGGGGTACTGTCTATAACCTAACAAAGGCTCCCCCAAGAATCCCTTCATTGGGCTGTGAGAGCCATCACAACATCGGCTGAACAGCGTGAGATCAGGGCAAGCTTGACTGGACTGGCCAAAAAACACCAGAAATGAAATGCAAGAAGCCATTCCAAGGTCAAATCAATGTTGTGGCATGCACTCTGCTATCCCCTCTGGCCCTGATAAGGTTTATCTTGCCCGTTACACAACAGAATAACCAGTCTGAGCGCTGGGGATGAAAAGAGTACCGCACAGGAGAAACACAACAATATGGTCAGTTCTGGGTGGGCAGGGCACCAATTATGCATCACAAATAGTGGCATATGCCTCAGTGCCTGCAGTCCACAATGCCCTACAGTCTAGGGCCCCTACCTATGATTAATCCCTAGAGTTTAGGGGCCCCCTAAGTCCGCCGGTTTGATCGGCCACACCCTAGGCCCTAGGGCAGTAATAATGTTCTGGTCAGCCAGACAGAATATTACTTCTCCAGGAGGCTAGGGCTGGGCCCATGGCAAAACTAATGGGAAGGATATGGGCCATTATGGAAAATTAATGTACCACTAGATCTCTAGCCGGCTGGCCATAATATTTCTCACCCAGGCGGCAGGGTTTGGCCGACCATGTCATGGTGGGTAGAATATTAGTTTCCCTAGACACCAGTGTGTGGCCGATTCAAAAGATAATATTTGAAACCCAGAATGCCTGGTATCGGCTGGGGAATGGGAATATATAATTTACCCTAGGTAGTAGGGCTCGGCCTTTCAACCCTATTGTAGCTAATAATATTACTTGCCCTGGATGCCAGGGCTTGGCCAATGGGACCAATAATATTCGGACCCCAGATGCTTGGTAGGGGCCGGTGGGAGGGGGGATATTAAATACCCCAGGTCTTAGGGCTCGGCCAGCCAGCTCCAGTACGGTCAGTAATATTATTTTCCCAAGAAGCCAGGGCTTGGCCGCTGGGACCTGTAATATTCCGAACCCAGTGTGCTTGGTATCGGCCGGTGGGGACAGGAATATTAAACACCCTAGGCAGTAAGGCTTGGCCGCCCAGCCCCAGTACGGTCAGTAATATTATTTTCCCTAGAAGCCAGGGCTTGGCCACTGGGACCAATAATATTCTGAACCCAGTGTGCTTGGTATCGGCCGGTGGGGACAGGAATATTAAATACCCTAGGCAGTAGGGCTCAGCCGGCTAGCCCCAGTACGGTCAGTAATATTATTTTCCCTAGAAGCCAGGGCTTGGCCACTGGGACCAATAATATTCTGAACCCAGTGTGCTTGGTATCGGCCGGTAGGGACAGGAATATTAAATACCCTAGGCAGTAGGGCTCGGCTGGCCAGCCCCAGTACAGTCAGTAATATTATTTTCCCCAGAAGCCAGGCTTGGCCACTGGGACAATAATATTCTGAACCCAGTGTGCTTGGTATTGGCCGGTGGGGACAGGAATATTAAATACCCTAGGCAGTAGGGCTCAGCCCGGCCAGCCCATCACAGCCAGTAATATTGCTCGTCCCATATGCCAGGGCTTGGCCAGTGGGACCAATGATATTCTGAACCCAGCATGCCGGTAGGGATGGGAATATTGAATACCCTAGGTGGTAGTGGTCGGCCGGCCAGCCCCATTACAGTCAGTGATATTATTTGCCCAAGAAGCCATGGCTTATCCAATGAGACCAATAATATTCTGATCCCAGCATGCTTGGTAAGGGCCAGTAGGAAGGGGAATATTAAATATCCTAGGTTGTAAGGCTCGGCCGGCCAGCCCCTGTACAGCCAGTAATAGTATTTGCCCAAGATTCCAGGACTTGGCCAACCCCGGGTTCGGCCGCACAGAGTGATCCAAAAAAGTAACACACAGTAGGACTCGAACATAGGCACTCCAAATAACCAGGGGAGACACCCAGAGTCCAGCACACAACCATTAGACCATCATGTTCATTGGTCCGGCCACCGAGGCTCAGATCCACAATCTGTCCCAGTTTCTGCACCTCAGTCCCAATTTGCCTTGATTTTTCTGGGTCAAGTCCAAGGATCCTGCTATTATGTAACTGTTGCTATTTCCGGGCCCTTTTTTTCGCCATCTCTCCTCCTTGGTACATTCCGGGCCCATTCAAACATTTCTTCAGCCCTCTTTTTGAAGACTCTCCCAAAGGTCTCCCTGCTTCTCTCCGTATGCTCCTAATCCTGTCCCCTCTGGACCTGTCTTACCCGCCCGCTCTCGCCATGTCTCACAAAAATACTTGAAAGAATTGATTGTCCATTGCATCTCATGGGCAACAATGTTCTTTTCCTCTGCCCAGCGGGCGACCCTTGCTTTAGCACGCAACCAGTTTACCCTGTAAACTATTGTCTCAAGTCAGTCTTGACAAACATGAAGACAGTGAGAAACATCAGACTCACATTCACCCATCTCACCGCTCTCATCTATTTCCCCGATTGCCCCACCATCCTCCAAACGCCAGATGGCTGGGATCAGGTAATGACCTATTTGTTGCCACAATCCCTCCTGGACACATTCACCTCCTGTGGTCGCCGCAAGGAGAATCATATAATTGCCTTTATGACATGCGGGTTTCATGTTTACATTGCCTCAGGCCCTTTCCAAAATCAACGACTGGCTTGTAACCAGGTATTAGCCAGTGGTCCAACCAGAGTTAATCCAGACTCACACACAATCAATAGCAACACCTTTTACGGTCTCATTGCATTTGCAGCTCAGAAGTTCCAGCCTGCTGCTGCGAGCCACTTCTTGCAGGCCATCATCCGTGAATTCTTCATTCATGGTCAGAAAATTTTTATTTTAGACTGTCTGGGCCACAGTGCAGGCCTTGGTAGCCATTCTGGTGTCATCTATCTGCACGGGGACAACAAAAATCACCGAGAATACCTTTGGGCACACCCAGTTCGTGCTCCATTTGGTGTACCACATGCCCTGTCCTGCTTATGTGGGATTGTGGACACTCTTGAATGTCTTCCTCTCCGGGGCGCTGGAAAATCACAGGATCTTTGTGCACCAGTCATTAGCCTTCGGTGTAGATGCTGTGACTGGGTGGGGGGAGTTTATCAAGCCGGAGGAATTTACCCTTTACTAGAAAATTTGCGGATAACAGTATCTGGGGGTTCCGCAAGCTCCTGATTTGATTAAATACAAGTAGCATGGTTTCAATTCAGATTTCCCTGAACACTTGCAGATAACAGTATCTGGAGCTTTTGGGAGATTATGTTTCATTGATTCTACAAAGTTTGGCTTTAAATTTGCAATAACTTCTTCCCCTTCAGTGCGGTTGGTCTGTTGATTTGTGACGTGTTATTGATATATCACATGACTGTGGGACAAACCGCAACCGTTGTTTTTGCTTCTCTTTACACTTTAACATCAAAGCTGCATATGGGCTGGGCAACAGAAGACCTGAAGGCTGTTCTCGTGGAGCATTGTCCACAATATTTTGCCTCCAAAGGCGAAGACCGAGATGAGCTTGTTGACACCATTGTCTCCAAACTGGACCACGTCAAAAGTGACCTTCCCAAGCCAGTAAGTCTACTGTGCAGATCTTGTATTCAGACTCAATTGTGTCTTCAGCTGCATGCAAAGATCAGGGTGTGGTACAACAACAACACCACCCTGTTCCGCCTCGGTGGTGAGATCAAGGAGGCTGCTAAGAAGGGTAAAGTAAAGCGATGGGATGCCAAGGCAGTGGCTCAAGACCTGCATCGAATCCGCTATGATGAAATCAAGTCGGAGGTGATTGCTGCTGGAGCTGAATGGAACAATGTCCATTGTAGCACAATGACAAGGCTATGGGATGAGCTCACCGATAAAGAGCAGAAGACATGTCAGGAAACTGCAAGCTCCCGGAATACCGGTGACATCAGCGAAAAGGACAAACGAGAGTTAGCTGTTAGCTCTATATAAGCTTTGTACCCATCTCATATTGTTAATGTTCAGACTTGCCTGCGGAAATGCAGACAACGAGGTCACCGCTTTCACCAAGCGAATGCAGACTATATATGGGGTCAGAATGCTTTGCTTGTCTTCTTGGACAGATACAGATGGAAAGTCGCAAACTTCAGTGTATGTGATCTGGTACATCCAGGTTCTTATTGTGATGTTATGATATAGGCACGAGACGATGTCCACTAGCCCCAGGTTCACACAACAGTTTCCAAGGTGGAAAACAATGAAGAGTCTTCCGAGTGCTTTCATGCAGTACTCGGAGTTGTTTGCAGATCATCTTAACGAGGATAGCTCGGACGAGGATGAGGACACCAAAAATACCAACAAATCAAAATACCCCTGGGCGATCCTAGGCAGCATTGCTGAGGATGAACTTCCTGACAGCCTTGACGAGTATCCTCTCTTGCCTGAGGTACCCACTGGCGGTGGAGTCGAGTGGATTAAGGGTGGAAGGATTGTGATCCGGGCGTTTGTAAAGGCTGTATATCGTGAGTCTCATTCCACTTCTACCACAACATTCAAGTGAAGAAAAATGTCAGGGATTGACACGGGATCTTCGTCCCCCCCATGGGTTGCAATGTCTACACCAGAGGGTGCTCGCAAGCTGATCTCCAACGGATACCTGCCGGAGGGTCTGGGCCTTAGGGATCCATCCCGGATGGTCAAAGATGAAATTGAGACGCTCTACAAATTCTGGATGAGCCACCAGAAAGCGAACAGGCTTCCTCTCAAATTCAAGGTCGCCGAAGCAAAGCAGAAGGCTGCAGAGGCTCAGCAGGTTCGACTGGAGTCCTTGAAGAGGAAAAAAGCTGCATATGTGGAGACCAGCGACAATGAGAGAGTTGAAAAGGGAAGCTCTCAGCCAAGCAGAAAAAGAAGAAGGGAAATGATGGGGATCTGGGAAAGGTCCAAAAGGATGGAACGAAAGCCCAGAGGGCGGAGAGACCCAAGGCCCGTCTCTACCTCAATTCGGATACACGGAAATTGAGGCTCCTTGCACTCGCAAATTTCGCGCCATACCAGTCACTTGTCCTGGAAGTACTGAAATCAGCAACGGTGGGGCAAGCGATTTCATCTGAGTAAAATTCTGACTTCCCTTTTAAGGCAGGCTCTGGTGATGGTCGCAAGTCATCAATCCGGCTTGGCTGTCCTGGGATACAGATAATGTTGACTTGGGGCCAAAATTCTTTCAAACAACCACTCCTGGTTATCTTTCGAACTTGAATGCGGTGGTTGAATGGATGGGATCCAATCCACATATCGCTTCTGAGGTCTTTTCAGGGACGAGCTGCGGAGATTCTCCTCACTGTGGGACTAGCCTACCGTGGTGCCAAGGAATGTGCCAATGCGGATCCAGATTCGCCCCTCGGCTTGGTTCCCTTTGAGATATGGGATCTGGTGGAGGTCGAGGATGCCATTCGGAGCATGCTTGCCCAAACCAAGAAAGGCCTGAAATTTGGTGTCAGTCAGGCAACCTCGCGCTCGATCGAGAATGGCTGGCGCAAGGTCTGCCTGGAAGTCGGTTTCTCCGAGGGAGATATCAAAACCCTTGGCAAGGATTGGAAGAGCTTTGTGGAGACTTATGCTATCGTGGATTGCATGCTGTCCCGTAGTGGCAAGCCCCCCCAACCACATGCCACCAACATCTTTCCCGAGGCATTGCAGATCTGGTCACAGGCAGCTGATCCAGATGGCAATCCCTCCGCAGAGGATGAGACTGACTGGGAGGAGGAGATGAAACGTGTCTCAAGCACAATCCAGGCTACAGTCCAGACAGCTCAGTCAGAGGAAGATCTGGATAGTATCCTTGATGCAGATTGGTGTCGGCGTGGGCGAGGAGGTATGGTCTGTGTGGTGCTTGGGATGAAATGGTGGCGGATGAGCTTCACCTCCAAGGACAGCACACAGCTTGGTGAATGGGGAACTATACTCACAGACCTCACTTCCTCTTTCAAGATCATCACTGAGGCAAAGTCCATGTAGGAGGTCTGCCTTAGATGTAAATGATGTGTCTAACTCTGGTTACAGCAAGCGTCCAGAATCCCGCCGCAGTTGAACACTTAGGCTGCTAAACTTCACTGTCACTCAATGAATTCCACATTTCCCCCAGCCACAGAGGAAATTTGGTTCCAAATGGGATATACTCGAGTAGGGTCTGAAGCAGTGTAAAATTTGGACTAAATTAAAAAAAAAAAAATTGTGTTAAGCAGCAGAAGCAATGTTGATGGGGTGGTTGATTTGGGAGGGGTAATTGGAGCCCGGTATTTAATATTCCTGTCCGGCCGATACCAAGCATGCTGGGTTCAGAATCTCATCGGCCCCACCGGCAGAGCCCCGCCCTCTGGGGCCAAAATATTATTGACTGTACTGGGGCGCCCTACCACCTAGGGATTGAATATTCCTGTTCCCACCGGCCAATACTGGGCATTTCTGGTTCAGAATATTATTGACCCCATTGGCCAAACCCTGGCATCTGGAACAAATAAATATTACTGACTGTACTGGGGCTGGCCGGCCAAGCCCTACCACATAGGGGTATTTAATATTCTCGTCCCCACCGGCCGATACCAGCCATGATGGATTCCAAATATTATTGGTCCCATTGGCCAAGCCCTGGCATCTGAGGCAAGTAATATTACTGACCGTACTGGGGCTAGCCGGCTGAGCCCTACTGCCTAGGGTATTTAATATTCCTGTCCCCACCGGCCGATACCAAGCACACTGGGTTCAGAATATTATTGGTCCCAGTGGCCAAGCCCTGGCTTCTAGGGAAAATAATATTACTGACCGTACTGGGGCTGGGCGGCCAAGCCTTACTGCCTAGGGTGTTTAATATTCCTGTCCCCACCGGCCGATACCAAGCACACTGGGTTCGGAATATTATTGGTCCCAGTGGCCAAGCCCTGGCTTCTAGGGAAAATAATATTACTGACCGTACTGGGGCTGGGCGGCCAAGCCTTACTGCCTAGGGTGTTTAATATTCCTGTCCCCACCGGCCGATACCAAGCACACTGGGTTCGGAATATTACAGGTCCCAGCAGCCAAGCCCTGGCTTCTTGGGAAAATAATATTACTGACCGTACTGGAGCTGGCTGGCCGAGCCCTAAGACCTGGGGTATTTAATATCCCCCCTCCCACCGGCCCCTACCAAGCATCTGGGGTCCGAATATGCCATCCTCGTCCCATGTACGGGCAGCCAGTGATGATGATGCCACCGCAGCTGCCGGGGCAGGGGTTGGAGATAGTGAGTATCTCTTCCTCTCCTTCCACCATCGGCGTGGCGTCTCTCCCTTGTGCTACCCTGGTGTCCCCGCTGCTTCTCCGTATCTTCTTTTCCACCGCCTTCTGCGGCTCTCCCCGCACCTCCCCATGCCCCCTCCATCCGCATCGTAACCCATGCTAGCCTCCTTTCCTCCCCCCAGGCGCGCTCATGCGCATGCAGGCAAACACGAAGAACAAAAGCGAAATCCCGATTTTCAACCAGATTTATGTGTGTGGCCTCTGTGAGGATTCTGCAGCTTAAATCACATTCTTTCTTGAGTTCATTCAACTTGAATACACGGCCTTTGTTTTTATGAGATGTTTCCGAAGACCCCAATAGTCTCAAAAAACATTGAATACCTTGCGGTACCGTCGACGAGTGTTCGGCAGTCAGCGCATCAATATTTGGATCAACTCGATCGGCTCGGCTATGGCGGCCCGGGTTGGAACTTGCAAACATTTCAAAGTTAGGCCGTGTACGTTGTCAGTAGACACAATTGAATGCAGAAAACTCGCAAAACCTGGAAATTGTATGTAAAAAACAGTTGCAGGCATGGAGTTGCATGCGAAAAAAAAGTTGCAAGTCTCAAGTGCATGCAAAACAAAGTTGGCTGCATTCTTGAGTTTCAACCGAAGTTGTACTGATTTTTTCTGTTTGTGACCCCAAAGTTGCATGCAAGCAGTTTTTACCCGGTATTTGTGCCACAGATATGCTGTGTAAAAACTAACCTCGTTTTCACATATTTTTCAGCTCTTTTTGTGCTAAAAGCACTGCAACTTCATACATTGCTTGCAACTTTGTGGACACCGGCTGCAATTTCCTCGGCTCTGCTTGCAACTGTAGATTGCTTGCTACTTCTCCCCATTAATGTTGCCGCGACTCCAAAGTCGAGTCACGTGGGAGTCAAGTCCATTCAAGTCGTCGACTCGACTCAACCTCCCGAGTCGAGTCGAACTTGATCGACTCCAGGTCGACTCCAGGTCGACTTAGTCGGTGAAGTCGAAGCAGTTTTTGCCTTGAGTGCCCCAGGATGCTCTAGGATAATGTTGAACATTCAGGGAGAGTCAGGGTAGTCGGAAAATCGATGTTTGTATCTGTACACATTCCCCGCATCGCTGAATAATCATATTGAGCAACCCAAGGTGACAAAAGCACTCCAGGGCAACTAGTTGGACCCAAGGGTGTATTAATCAGTATCTATAATGTTGTGTGCATTGTGCATTGAGAGACATAACGTCCAGGGTTATCGGTTGATTTTAGATCAGAATCATCAGATCGTGATCACTCCACCCATCCGAAATGATGTAGGTGCCAAATAAAATAGATGAGCTGCTTGCACTCTGATCATCCACTATAAACCAATCATAAGAAGATAAACACCGCTCGATTACACAATTACACACACAACTTGAAGTGAAGTATTCATATAAGTATGCATCACATCTCCTCCGGCATTTCAAGAAACACAGTGTCAGCAAAGTCTAAGCTATCTAAAACTTCCTTTCGGATTGCTTCCTCATCTTCACCACCTGATTTCGATGCCAAGGTGCGCAGCCAATCTTCTTCGGCGGCGGCAATGGGGGCAGATTGCCAATCGGCCATGAAATTGAGCCGATATTTCTTGTACGTGAATTTGAGCATCTGCAACGCTTCCATCAACATGAAGTTAATACAGTTCCGTCGTTTGGTGTCAGTCTCAGCTGAGAAAACTCGTTCTGATGGAACAGAGGTTGCCTGGATCGGGCCGAAGTCAAGGAAAAGGCGATAGATTGTTGGCCATAACGTGTGTCCGATGATTTTGAAAAGGAATAAAGCAAAAGAACCTACTGTCCAATAACCAATCATATCGGTGGAAGCCCTCGGAGGAATGACACTACGGATGTAATTGTCCAGCTCCTCCTCTTCAGACCAGGCTCCGCCTCGTGAGCCGCCCATTTCATTTGAAAAATCGAGAGATTGTTGTGCATTCCGATATTGCTCAGTAGCAAGGGCAAGAGCAACAGCAGCGGCACCAGGGCCTCGTGTTCCAGAAGGCTGGCGAGAACCGGGCTGCGATGATGGGTGGGAGCCTGATCCTGCGGGGGAACTGGAGCGGTCCCTTGCAGATTCAGTGTTTGCATTCCGGTAAGCCTTGAGCTGTGAATATTATTCAAATATATTAAATACGCCTTGTCCAGGAGCGGTGAATGACTTACTCGTTCAAGAACAATTGCCCTTGCCTTCGTCCGGTCCGGCTCAGACCAATTGGCCGCAATCTACCAAAAACGAATTGTAGGATCAATGACTAATCCAATTTTATCGGTCAGTATCAATCCCTTCTGCCGATAATATGACTCACACATTGCAATTGCATATGCATCGGTGTCGTTAAACCTGTTGTAATATTTCTTTGCCATAGCAAGACCTGGGGCAATGAATTATTGAATATTCTCGTTTGCCAAGAGTGGATCTGTCAGCATGGAATTCCAGGATTTCATGAATAATTCAAACGCAGGGATTGTGGCAGCAAGGATAGGTGTATTTTCTGAAGACATGATTGTCTGGACGGTATGTGGTTGCTAATGATAATGTCAGCAGGATCCAACTCGAGAAAGTCTGAAATGCATGTGACCTGGAGAATTAATTCCAACAGCTCCAACCGATTCCAATGAGTTGACTCCAGTGGGTGGTTGAATCCGAACAGCGCATCACGGTTTGTCGCAAAAAATCGGGTTACAGGCTAAAGAAAATTATCAGCAATGCTGACTGGACGTAAAGTTCATTCACCAACCGATTGTAAATAGCACAGTCTCCGCAACATGAAAAAAAACCGAGTCCCAGCGTGTCTTGACATCCGGCAACACGGTGACAAGTGCGAGGTTCACAGTCGCCTTCTCCGCCTGACCATTGACAATGACTACTTGGGTCCAGGTGTGGTCCTCGTTGCCCAGCCGGATGATCTCCAGAAATTCGTCTTGCTGTTGGCCTGACTTCCATATGAAACGGATGGATTTTCGAGCTCGCCGAATAGGACCAGCCTTTCGGCTGGTACATGTTGGCCGAATTGTGACAACCCCGGCATCGTCAGAGACATTACTATCTGTTCCGGGCTCTGTGTCTGTGTCAGGATAATCTCCATCCATGTCTTCCTTCTCCATGGCTCGGATAACAGCCTGAGAACATAGATTAACGATGTGTGTGAAGCACCGGATATAGTTCTTCTTCGCATCGAACCCAACAATGCCATGCCTCCTCAACAAAATCGCAAAGTGGATCATAAACGACAGGTTGTTGGAAGCGTTGTCAAGTGAAAAATGGCCAATCTGCAGGCGTGTGAGCAATGAAACTAATTCTATGACTGAATTCACCTTACCAAGAATTTCAGCCAGATCCATAATATCGAACACAACACGTGCAATATGTTAGCCACTGTGCGCGCCGCGGATGTGACGAAAAGCTAGAAGTGCTTAATGCAAAACCACTTGATTTGTGTCAAGCCGTCTCCCAAACCAGTGAGCGGTTATAGCGAGATATGGCTGCAGGGCTGCACTGCTCCAAATATCTGCAGTGAAGCTGATCCTGCCGAGGGATAGCTTGAATTTTCATTAGATAGATTTCAGAATGTGCTTTAAAGAACACTTACCCGAAGCTCTGCTTTGAGTTCTTCCCAGTAGTCAAGCCAAGCATCTATGATCAGACTCCGAAGCTTGGTGCAATGGGGAATATCTTCCTCGCGCAGTGTTTCCCGTAAGAAAAGGAGCAAGTCGCGAAACTCGCGGTTTTCGACCAAATTTATTGACTATAACACACAACCAATTTATCAGCAAGAAGTATTGTCCACAAGTTAAATGAAGTAGCATACAAGATCGTTGGACACAACCACTCTGACCAATTGATTGGCGAGGGCGGCTGCAGAAAATGGAATTCGGTGATAGTTTGTGCGTCGTTCTTCTAGTTGCTTTGCATGGTCAGCATAAGGCTTGCGTGCCCAATTGTGCTGGCGAATGGCATCGAGATACAGTACCAGAGCCAGTGCCTCTTCCAGAATGGCCAGCTGTTGGAGAGCGATTAAAAATAAACAAAAAAGTAGTTTGAGATTCTTACATGCGAGTTGGGCAAAATTGCGTGCCTGTCCCCGAGTACTTGTAGCCTATGCAGTTGTCAGATGAAGATCAGAGGGAGCGGTGGCCTGAGGCTGATTAGCTGATCGGCGGGTAACGCGACCTCCAGCTGCTTCGGATGATGGTGCAGCCGCTTGGTCGGTGTTTTTTGGAGCTCATCTGGGTGCCATAATATTGGAATCCTTGGGGGTGGATGGAGAGGACGCGTCGCACTGCCAGGCTTTAAGTAGGATTTGGTGCGCCTGAATTAGACCATTGAACCTCAATGTGAGGAAGGCAACTACAAAAATCGAACTTGATACTTTTAGCTATGGTCTGCAGAGTTATGAGAAATTTTAATGTCCTAGACCTTCTGGATTCAGTTGGAAATGGAAGATGTCCATGATAGACAGATTTCTGTTGGTTGGGATATGAGTACACAGACCGTTGCTGAGAGTTTGAGTCACAAGTTGCTGATGCCAACCGGCACTCAAGCAACCCGGCTAGACAAGATAAAAACCAGAGTCTGCAGGATTGAACACTTCGGTAAACACCGGCACTCCTTCCAGTCAAGTGACTGAGTGCTGGGAGTTAGAAAACAACGCAAGCAAGAAGCATGACTCTTTGCCCAAGATAAGGACCTGTGTTCGACAGGCGAGGGAAAATATTTTTGTCACCGGCGAAGTCGCCACACAGGCAACCACCCGAGTGGCTGGATAAGATAATGAATGATATCAGTTGGGATTAATTAATTTATCAGCCTTGATACCACCTGCGAAGACAGATTTCATGCCGTCTTCAGAGATCAAACAATCATTAGGGTATGATGTTCAATGAAACCGGAGCTTTCCAATGGGCTGAGCTATTATTGAAATTCGTGGCAGAAAATGCTGGCCATGTACAGCACATATCCGCACTATGTGCCAGCCACATTGTCCCTGTGGCGTACTAGGCACTCTATTACAATTAAAATGAAGCAATTCGTGAGACAGAACCTTCTTGCATGGTGTGAGGTGGAACTGGTCACAACGCTAAAGGGACTAGCGTTAGCACACATTGACACTGTGCATGTATTGACGGCCCCACTATGTTCCTACATGGGACTGCTGTGGTTAAAACACACCTTCCTTCCTTCCTTCCACCTCACATGAATCAGACATTTTCACATGATATGAAGTTGCTGGTGAGAAGCAAGGCAATTTTCCCACGATAAGGATCTGTGTTCAACAGGCGAAGAACATTGCCTTGTATAAGGTGTGAGGTTTGCCGAACAGGCAACCACCCAAGTGGCTGGATAAGGTAAGGATCAGAGGAAGTGGCCGAATGGCATCTTAACGAGCAATGACCCGAGTGGTCAGATAAGACAATGAATGATTTCAGTCGGATAATTAACTTCTCAGATTTCATATCACCTGCAGAGACAGATTTCATGCCACAATTAGAGCTTAAACGCTCATGAGAGGATGAACGTTCAAAGATCTCTCACACTCAGTTCTTTTGGACCTCAGGCAAATGTACACGTCTGGTGCACTCGCCCACTCTACATTGTCAACTCATGCACCCATTGGTTGGGTCTGCAGGTGTGACCCATGTTGCCATATTGCAAGCATGGCTCCATCAATGTGCTCGCCCACTACGAATTGTGCATGTCTCGGAGTCTGGTGAAATACCGTACAAAATCTTACAGAGAACGAAGGAAGCGAAACAGTAGCACTTGGGTCCAGTTTTTGAGGAGAGATTTATTCTGTTTGAGATATGGTATTCACAACGAGTCTAATAAGCGTTACAAGTGTACAAAACCCCGGACTTGGCAGCCAACCAGCCAGGAATATGGAACTGAAACTAGTTACAATACTTACAACGATGTAACAGAATTTAATTTATATATGGAGTCGACCTCAGTCGACCTGGGAGCGGATCCGTCGCAAGGTTATGCAATCACCAAGCGATCGCGTATCAAAGTTGTATCTATTGGGACATTCTAGTATTCAACCTCACACACAGCTGGAGGCTGAGTTCCCAAATTCATCGGAGCTATATGAATCACACTAATAGGAAAGGATACCTGTGCTCTCAAAAAGGAGCTGAATCAATATCATATCACATACGGAGGCAGCCAAACACATTGACACGCAATTCTAAGTGTAGATCTCAGTTTTATGCTTGGGAATGACGTAGAAATGTGGGTTCGAGGAGCTACGAGGCAGCCCTTCATTTCTCAGTATCCAGGAGCTTCAAAGTAGCCGACTCAAGTCGACTAAGTCGACTCAAAGTCGACTTATTTGACTCCCGAGTCGACGGGAGTCGACTTCATGAAGACGACTCGACTCGACTCAATCATCGACTCGGAGGTCGACTTTGCCCGACCGAGTCGGAGTTTGCGGCAACATTACTCCCCATGCATGGCCAGCATGTGTGCGGTGAAAGCAATTTAATCTGTGTGCAACTTTCGGGTTAATTTGGGGGTAACATATTTGATGGGATTGATTGAATCACTTCGGCTATCGCTTCCCATCCTGCTACACATTTTCTGGGTCTTTCTGCCTTCGCAATCACCCAGAAAAACTGGGAAATGTGCTTCTGTGTTATCCTACATTTTCCGAATGTCTCTGGATCCTATCAAAATGCCAGTTACACTGACCTGTATTTTGTTTTGATTTTTCAGCCAGATTTCTGTGTATGATTGTGAGGTTTTGATGACTTGAATCAGTACTTTTCACACTCCTTAAACGGCAACACATTATCCTGGTTGTATCAGAGGTCACTGGAGAACTAAACTTTCTCAGTAAAATTTGGATACTGTGTACTACCATGAATGATCATTCGGCAGCGATCACATCAATACTTGGATCAGATCCATCACCTCGGCAGCAACGGCCTAATTAGCATGTTGGAAACAGTTGGAAGTTGGGCCCTGTACATTGTCAGCGGCTGAAGTTGGATGCGGAAAGTGTTGCGAACCTGGTAGTTACTCGCGGAAAATAGTTGCAAGCGTGGGTTGCATGTGAAAAAAAGTTGTAAGCATCAAGTTGCGGCCAAAATAAAGTTCCCTGCATCCTTCACTTTCAACCGAAGTTGTAGTGAAATATACTGTTTTAGGACCAAAGTTGCACGCAAATAATTTTTACCCAGTATTTGTGCCATATCCAAATTCTGAAAGTTGTACTCCCATTCTTACAAAAAACACAAAGTTGTATCATTTTATTTTTTTGACAGTATGTGTACCATATGCTCATACAGTGTCCTTCCTGCTTAAATCAGATGGCTTCTCAAAAGAGCCTCAACTTTGAATGCAAACACATGTTCAAGTTGTGGTTCAGTAATATCCTAGATCCCATTCAAATGGTTGACTATTGCGACATTTGATCCTTGTGAACCCAACTCGCCTGAAAGCTCATCAGTAAGATGACAATTTACTTGTCGGAGTGTCCTCTTGTTTCACTTGTTGCAAAAAATAAAACTGCAGAGATGATGGTAGGATGCCAATGGACCGACTCAGAAAAAAATATTTTTGTCAAAAAATCAACATGGCTTGTGCTCTTATCGGCTTGTCAGCTTTTCGGACTTGTGCAAGCCTGATCAGGCGCCGGCAGCCAAGTTGTATAAATGCCGATCCTCTCCCTACCAAAAGATTGAAATGGTTCAAGATGTTCGTGGATGGATAGCGGATGTTCCTATTGGCCAGGGCATCTTCTTTTGATGGATATCGACTAACATTCAGCTCATGTCACATGTCCAGATGCCTGGAACTTTACTGTACCATTTCGACCATAGGTTCAGTCACAGGTCACTCTGTCAGCTGAATTGAACCTATATAATTTTGGTCAAAGGTCACCAAGGACAGTGAACTAGGTGATATTTTAGGTCTAGCGGGACCCCAAAATTACCCAAAAAAAAAAAAAAAAAACACACAATTCACTCAGTTCTAGTGAGTCTCACGACGTTACTGGCGGTATTTTCGATCCCGAAATACAAGAACTTGCTCTGAAATTGCGTAAATGATCTTTCTCAATTGGTTGAAGTAGAACACTCACACAACTTCGTAGACAAAGTGAGTGAACATATCAACAATTGAACCAAAATAATTGAGGTCACAGGTCCCAGACCCCTTTGAATCATGTGAAAGTTGAACCTAAGGGGTCACAAGTCACATCGGCTGAACCTACGGTCGAAATGGTACAGTAGGATGCTCAACCGCAAACCAGAAACCAGAGACCAAAACCTGCAGATTGTCAACCTCAGACCTCAACCTTCGACATGAAAGGAAGAAATTTGGAACCCCAGTTCAGAATCCAAAGCCTAAGACCACAACCACGAACATGACATAAACCACAAAGTACAACCACGAAACTGTCACAAAACCCTCGACCTCAGGTCATGATTCTCAACCACATAATATCCAGCGAAAAAGTGTTTATAGGTCAGGTAAACAGATGTGTTGTGCTCAATGAGCAGCCTCGCGATCTTGAGGTGACCGTTCTCCAATGCAAGATGCAGTGCAGTTGAGCCATCTTTGGTGGCCAGGTCAACAGATGTGTTGTGCCCAATGAGCAGCCTCGCAATCTCGAAGTGACCATTCTCTGATGCAAGATGCAGTGCAGTGGAGCCATCTTCGGTGGCCAGGTTAACAGATGCATTGTGCTCAATGAGCAGCCTCACGATCTCAAGGCGACCATTCCTCGATGCAAGATGAAGTGCAGTTGAGCCATCTTTGCCAGCCAGGTCAACAGATGTGTTGTGCTCAATGAGCAGCCTTGCAATCTCGAGGTGATTGTTCCACGATGTGAGATGCAGTGCAGTCCAGCAATCTTCATCAGCCAGGTCAACAGATGTGTTGTGCTCAATGAGCAGCCTCCCGATCTCGAGGTGATAGTTCCCCAATGCGAGATGCAGTGCAGTTGAGCCATCTTTGGTGGCCAGGTCAACAGATGCATTGTGCTCAATGAGCAGTCTCACGATCTCAAGGTGACCATTCCTCGATGCAAGATGCAGTGCAGTCGAGCCATCTTTGGCAGCCAGGTCAACAGATGTGTTGTGCTCAATAAGCAGCCTTGCGATCTCGAGGTGATTGTTCCACGATGCAAGATGCAGTGCAGTCACGCCATCTTTGGCAGCCAGATCAACAGATGTGTTGTGCTCAATGAGCAGCCTTGCGATCTCGAGGTGATTGTTCCTCAATGCAAGATGCAGTGCAGTCGAGCCATCTTTGGTGGCCAGGTAAACAGATGTGTTGTGCTTAATGAGCAGCCTCGGGATCAGGTGATAGTTCCCCAATGCGAGATGCAGTGCAGTTGAGCCATCTTTGGTGGCTAGGTCAACAGATGCATTGTGCTCAATGAGCAGCCTCACGATCTCAAGGCGACCGTTCCTTGATGCAAGCTGCAGTTCAGTTGAGCCATCTTTGGTGGCTAGGTCAACAGATGCATTGTGCTCAATGAGCAGCCTCGCGATCTCGAGGTGATAGTTCCCCAATGCGAGATGCAGTGCAGTTGAGCCATCATTGGTGGCCAGGTCAACAGATGCTTTGTGCTCAATGAGCAGCCTCACGATCTCAAGGTGACCGTTCCTTGATGCAAGATGCAGTGCAGTTGAGCCATCTTTGGTGGCTAGGTCAACAGATGCATTGTGCTCAATGAGCAGCCTCGCGATCTCAAGGTGATAGTTCGCCAATGCGAGATGCAATGCAGTTGAGCCATCTTTGGTGGCCAGGTCAACAGATGCTTTGTGCTCAATGAGCAGCCTCACGATCTCAAGGTGACTGTTCCTTGATGCAAGATGCAGTGCAGTCGAGCCATCTTTGGCAGCCAGGTCAACAGATGTGTTGTGCTCAATGAGCAGCCTTGCAATCTCGAGGTGATTGTTGCACGATGTGAGATGCAGTGCAGTCACTCCATCTTTGGTGGCCAGGTCAACAGATGTGTTGTGCCCAATGAGCAGCCTTGCAATCTCGAGGTGATTCTTCCATGATGCAAGATGCAGTGCAGTTGAGCCATCTTTGCCAGCCAGGTCAACAGATGCTTTGTGCTCAATGAGCAGCCTCACAATCTCAAGGTGACCCTTCCTTGATGCAAGATGCAGTGCAGTTGAGCCATCTTTGCCAGCCAGGTCAACAGATGTGTTGTGCTCAATGAGCAGCCTTGCAATCTCGAGGTGATTGTTCCTCAACGCAAGATGCAGTGCAGTTGAGCCATCTTTGGTGGCTAGGTCAACAGATGCATTGTGCTCAATGAGCAGCCTCACGATCTCATGGCGACCATTCCTCGATGCGAGATGCAGTGCAGTCCAGCGATCTTCATCAGCCAGGTCAACAGATGCATTGTGCTCAATGAGCAGCCTCGTGATCTCGAGGTGACTGTTCCTCAATGCAAGATGCAGTGCAGTTGAGCCATCTTTGTCAGCCAGGTCAACAGATGCTTTGTGCGCAATGAGCAGAGATTTCAGTCCCTCAGTGTAGCCCATTTTGGAACACATACACACTGCAGGTGATATCGGTCCATCCCAAACACGGGTCATATACCGAGGCAAAGGGCGCAAATGGTACAAAGCAACATATTGCCTGCTTCCATCCTCCAGAAGACACATTGTTGAGGGAAGTAGCACTTCCTGGTCCTGGCCATCACAAAGCTGCAGGTGATGGAACCAATATCCTGCCGCATACAATGAGATTGGGTAGTCTGGGAGTGTGTTCTTGGTCATCAAATGTTTGGCATCTGCAAAAACGAGGAGATAGCGGACACAAGTTTGGGCAATAAATTTGTGGGAGACACCTTCTTGAAGGTCAATGATTGAGCTGAAGTCCTGCTGGAATTGTGAGGAAAGGATATAATCCTTGACAGACGAATGTGCGAAAGCAATTGACGATTTATCCCAGTCATTGTTTTTGATCAGGATCAGGCCCTCCAATAACTTGAAGATGCCAGAGTTGCCCTGCCGTCTATTTGGGTAGTAGATGGATTTAGCTGGATCGGAAAAGTCGAATGCGGGGTCATCTAAGCGGAAAGCAATAGCATCTGCCAGCTCGTCCGATGTGACTTGTCTAGCGGAAAACACAAGCCACCGGAAAATTGCCTGGATAAAAACCGTTCTTTTGGGAGTATCTATTGCCCGAGTCAAGAAACGGTTGTAAATCCCAAACAGATCAGGCGGGAGAGCTGTGAGGGTATCCTCCCAGTCATCTTCCCAATCACAACGACCCAGTTCAATGAGGAGACACGCGGCCAAGCGAAACCTGGATATGCAAGTTAGCATGAAGACACATCACAGTGCGATGAGAGGGCTGACATTCCATTACTCTTCTGCACAATCTGCTCTGTGACATGCTTTGCATACTTATCATTGCTAGCCCAATTTCCGACCCTGGGAACTTCGCTGCCAATGTAAGATCTGATGTCACCAGCTGAAACTTCGGAACCAAGCTCGATGAAGGTTAAACCCTTGAATGCTGTTCTGAATTCCTCAAGAGGTTGACTGGTAAACAGGAGATGCGGTGAATTTTTTGCGGGATGGCATAGGCTGTGAATGAACTGGATAAGAGGCTTCCAGTCGGCCTTGTTACATTCATCGAGCCCATCAATGACAATATATGTCAGGTCCAACTCTGAAAGTAAATTCTTGAGGACTCCTAGAAGATCTACGTGCTGTGGCAATATAGATCCACTTTTCAGCGTTTCATAGAGCTGATGAAGAGCGCTATAAGGCGAAGGCGACTGTCCAGACAGCTGCCAGATGATAGAACGTAACATGATGTCCATGCGCTGCCTCTCGTTCCTAAAATCAAAATAGAAGTATGCAACCGCAGACTGGTTGGGACAGGCCTTGACAATTTCTTCGATAACTGTTGAACTGCCCGTGCAGGTATTGTCAGAGGCAGCTTATGTGCTTAGTAGTGATATGAAACACCTTAGTACACTCTTTCCAGTACCAGCTGCAAACAATTATTAGACATGGAATTGGAACAGAATAAAATTGACTTACAGATTCCTTTGATCCATAAAGAGCCGGGTGTGTCCTTCCATCTGACAAATCGACTATCACGTAGGAGCCAGCGCCCAGTGGCTTCATGATGAAGTTTCCTTAGTTCGTGCTGTCTGTCCTTTGTATCAGGAGGAGACTCCAACCACTTGCGCAGAACTTCTTCGAGTCTGGACATAATTCAGCTTGAGAAATCTTCAGTCCAGAAATTTCATTAACCCTTGACCCTGGTTCACACTGCCATTGTTGAGAAAGAACTTTAGGAAAGGGAACGGGGGACGTCACCAACATACATATTGTTTGTCAGGTTTTGAACTCCATTGATATTCATAGTGGCACCCTCCCCTGTACCCGCGGGGCCACCTGTGATGCCGCCTACTCCACCTACTCCGCCTGTGCCTCCTGGGGACTCAAAATCGTGACGTTGACGTCCCAGTAAACTTCCATACGCACCATGAAGGTTGGCATTGATGGTGAGGGATTCTTTGCCCTCGCCAGACATGGTCAAAATGGATTGTTATACTGCCGATCTTCTGTAGGCGGAACACTATGTGAGCCAAAAGTGAAGATTAGACAGCAGAAAGAGCCGCCCACAGAAAGGATGAGGAGGATGTATTCCTGCGCAGTGGACTTGGAGGTGGAAGACAAGAGTGGTCACCTTGAGCGCCTCGTGTGGAACAGCACGCACTTTCGCACGATGAATGTCCGAGAAGCAAGGAGTCGGAGTCTTCCGTGCCGGTGACTACGGTATGTCACCGGCTCAAATCCGTGGTTAAATTCCAGAAAAATCGGTTATTCCATAGGGTTCAAATTCCCATTGCCTAGGGCTTCCAAGTAAAAAATGGTCAGCGCTCAACCCCTGGAATGGCGGGGTTGCCCGTGAAGAGTGCTTGTGCAATGTGAAGTCTCACGTCACGCCAGGTTGACAGCGAACTTGATACCTCATGTATTAAGCAGATCCCTCGTATCAGTATGCTCCTGTTTGTTCTCCCACGCCACACTGCCGGGACTCGGCCGGGACTTCCCAAGGACACATGTTGCAAGGTTTGCTTTAGCGCCTCCCTCTTTTTCGCCGCGGCCTCAAATCTGTCCAACTTTTCGGATGCTTCCGGACATGCTTCTACTTCTGAACCTAACCGCATTGAGTCATTCAGGCTACCCAGCCAGCGGTCTTCTGGATTTTCTATTTGGCCTCTCATTAACCCCAACGCCCATCACCGTGTTTTTTTATCTTATGGGATTTTTTACGTTTGCAAATGGATCCCCCGTTGCCTGTTCCACCCAAATCTCTTTCCCGCTGCATCTCTCTCTTTATAAAATTACCTCGCATTAAATGGACCCGGGATATCGGGACCGAGGAGAGTGATCATCAATATCAGGGCGCCCAGAACTGATGTGGATGGATGTGGATGATCGCATCTGTATTTGATCCTGTTTTGACACTATCTACTCTTGTTCGCCGGTTCGACATAATCTAAACGGTCCCATAGCACGATTCCGATACTCGAGTTGACCTGAACAAAATTCCAATGAGCCTGATTTCATCAAAGTCTGACAGACCTTTCCAATGCGGTCAGGTGGACGTTCACTGGTCCCACTTTGCCACTAGCATAGCTACGAATTGGAAGAGAATGTCTCAACGGTCATATAACACGATTTCGATCCCAGATCTGACCTGAAAAAAATCCCAGTGGGCATAATTTCATCGAAGTCTGACAGACCGTCCAAATGCGGTCAAATGGGGTGTTTCCCAGGGTCAATCCCCTCCGCTGGTGATGGGATAAGCGCCATGTTTCTTCAGCATCCCCGGCATGTGCTACTGTCCATCTTTCTGTGTGTAGACGGCTAACTATTCAATTATATAGCCACACCCGTCCCGGTGGAGGGCTTCTTCTCACAAGGGCGAGCATAGAATTCTCCGGATACTATCGTCCCCTAGATCTCAGACATCTAAGGAAACAGCAAGGGGGTTCGGGCCGGTCAAGCCGGGTACCGGGTGCAGGGAGGTAGGGTCGGCCGTGAGGCCGAAAAAAAAAAAGTGCACCCTCGACTAAAGTGGTCAGAAATGGGCCCAGACAGCTCTAGAGACTTCACAAGGCCCTCTGTATCTCGAAATCAACGTCTTTCAAGCCCGCGCCAATGTGTTTTCAGAGTGTTTTTGTTCGGCAATTAAACTTTACTCACCGCGATCGACCGGTAAGAATGTGGCTGCGTCGTGCGGAACTTGCCGTTAGCACCTGCTGATCCCCGTCTCCATCTCCACCTGATCTGCACTATACTGAGTCCTTTTCGATTGCGCTTGTCCCCGACTTGACCCAGAACGGGGTACCCACTCGGCTCCCATGTATGGCTAACACCGGCTCTATCCTGGGACATCTATCTTGCCCTCAATTTCCTTGTCACTGGTGGCTTACTCTGGTAGCATGTAATCGCACCTGTTTTTCTCGGTTTTATCAATGGTATTTGAAACTTGAAAGCGCGTGGGGCTCGGTACCTGGTTTTGCACCATATAAAGGGCGAGCGAGTATCCTGAGTGCACAAATTCGCAATGCCGGATTTTTTGATCAAATATGATGATCGCCCCAAAAGCAAAAGCCTGCCCGGTCAGACCTCAAGTTATTCTTGCTGATTCCTGCTGACGGTGGGTGTAGTCCGTGGTACATTATTTCCCACAAAATCCGAGGCCCTGCTGCGGCATTGGATAGCATGGGCATGTGTGAATATGGCTCTTTTTCTGCTCCCCTCGTCGATCATCTACGCAACGATTCATCTTTTCGGTGCTTGCCTCGGTCTTGGCGCTGACCCGGCTCCGCAACAGATGGCTTACTGTATGGCCTACTTCTCTTGTGTCACTGGCGCAGCTCTCCTATTTATCGGTACGGATATCAAAACGAAGTCTTCTTGAAGTTATTCATCCCACCTCCGTAGCAACCATTTTTTTCCCTCGATTTTTCCGGTACCACCTCATTGTCCCGCTCATTCTGGGGCGGCCGAGACATCGCTCCCACTTCTCATTCATTTCGCAACGTCGAGCGAAGCCGGCATACAGGGAATCAGAGTTTAGCATATTTATTCTTGGTCTCAGTCGTCTCGGCGCAAGTTGCCGCTCGTTACCCTCTCTGTCAGTCTCTCCGAATTTCGGTTATAAATCATATCTAATTCATGCTCAGGTGTTTCAAAAGATACCACAGTAGACGAAGTTTATCGAAAGCTTGCCGCTCTCGGCCTCGTCCCGAATACAAGGCATTATCTACTGTATTTTCTCCACTGTGGCCGCCGAACCTCGTGGAGCGACACGATGAGGTCACTCGAAGTAGGGCCGTTGTCCCAGTTGGAACTGAGGGCGCGTTTTCTCGGTGGCGTCGATGGTAAAGCCATTTTTCTGGTCTTCAGCGAGATAACCAAAACTGACGGATTTTAGATGCTGCCGCGATTACGCTATGGCAGAAGGACGAGCATGTAGTCGGAAAGGCGACGTGTCCAGATTGCGGATTGCTCCTCGGATACGGCCCCGGGGGTGTTCAGAATCTTGAGGACAAGCACCGCGGATCACAGAATTGTATCAATGCGCGGCGGAGACGCGACAAACGGCCGCTCAAAGATGGTTCAATGCATAGCTTCTTCAAGCCAAAAGTGCCGGCAGTCCCCCCTACGATCCAATCTCCAGCTCCATTCGTCTTTGGTTCCTCGACAAGCTCTGCTCTGGAGGGAAATTCAACGCCAGTTCCTGTGGCGACCTCTGCTGTTCCTTCAACAGCTCCTCCGCAATTGCTACAGCTTCTAGATCAGTTGCGCGAACACTGCACGCGTCTTCCTTCGACAGTCCCCGGAGCCGATGAATCCAGTCCGCTTGCAGTGTTCTCCAACGATCCAGAATCATACGTTTCCAACAGTACCGCTCCCGGAGAACTGTGGGAAGAGCTACAATCGGTCTTTCATGGTGCATTTGACTATGGGAAAGGGTTGGAGGAGCGCGAAAAAATGGTTCAGACCGGGCCGCAGGGGTTGGGTGGATTTTTGCGCTTCATGGAATATTTCATCGTCACCCGCGGGCTATCAGGTGGAATGGTGGAATTGAAGCTCGAGCAAGTCTTGGACGCCGTAAAATCCGTGTTCGTTCATCTTATGCATCCCAATCTAGCGACTGATTTATCCCATAGGCTAAAGAAATCCGGCGCCATAGTGGAACCGATTCAGGACCACTTGGTAATTGATGTAGACGATGACAGCAACCTACCAACGCCAGTGTACACATCATCGCAAGACGCACCAGCACCCACTCCATCTAAACAATTATCGCCTTGCACCGGCTTCGTATTTCCAAAAGGGCTGAACTACCCCTTTGGCCTCCACGAGCTTCTTAGCGTACCGTGGGGGTTCGAATATTCGAACGGGATCCTCGCTCTGCGCTCACACGGCTGCCAAAAATCCGCTCCCAATGGTCGAGCTAGCTGCCGCCCTTGCGCTGATCTCGTCAAGGAGTCCTCCCTTGACGGGATATTGAAGCGTGCGGATGAAGGGATGCCCGAGAGGGCGAATTACGCATATTACAGTCCTTCGGGCCTGATCGAAATTTTACGGAGGAAGAACAAACAGATTGAGGAGCTTCGCTTGCGCGGACTCAAGGTCGCTTCCAGAATAATCACGCAGGCGCGGTCCCTCTCGGATTACAAACGTCTCGTTCGAGCCATTGGGAGCGGCGCAGTCGAGAGGGTGGATCGTGTTGTCGGCATTGCACTGGGCCGAAAGCGAGGTGCGAGAGGAATTTTGCGCGCCTACGAGGATGCGGGAAGGGGTATCTATCACCCCAAAAGCTATACGGAGGAGGACGACATGCGCGCAATGCTCATCTGGAAACTGGCCGGCAATCGCGTCGCAGACATCGTCCATCGCTCGCTTGGGCTGCCGAGCAGATCGACGCTGCGGACCCGCGAGATAGTTCCGCCTCTTGTGCCGTCTCCGGAAAAGCCCGAAGCTTCTGAAGTTGCAGAGAACGTGCAAGCCTGCTTCGAAAGCATCACAGAGGTCATCGCCGCGAAGAAAGTGGTTCACCAAATTCTGATGTACGACGAAATCGCCACCGAGAAGCGCATCCGATGGGACCACAAAACCAACAAGTTCCTCGGTGTCTGCCGGGAGCATGCGCACGAAGTCGACCTCCATTTCAATAGCGAAAACGACCTCGAGGAATTGTTTCGCGCACTTCCAAAGCCCAATACTCCGTTAAAGGAGGCAAAACTGCATTATGCGGGCGAGGTAAGTTTTCGTTTGTGCGTGGCCTTAGACTGAACCATCCAAAGGCGACAGTAGCAGCACTTGGAATACTCAGCGACGAAACTCGTCTCTATGCGGCGAGACCGGTCCTTGTCTCCGGTGATTGCAAGATCGAAAGTGGGGTCGAGCACGTTCATAATGTGCTCAACCCCACCATCGACGGCGTAAACTCGAAGCGGGAACTCACGAAACTGCGTACCGTCTCCCTGGTATCCGATGGAGAAACCAGACGCGCCAAAGCCTTCATCGAGAAAACATTTCTGCGGCAGCTTTCACCCGCCTCGAATATCTACAGCCTCCTCAAAAACCTACCACTCATGAATTTTTGGGTTGGTGACGACGATATCACAGCGGACAAGGATTGGAAGCATGTCTTCAAACGTGGCCGGAACTTGCTTCTGCGCAAAAGCGGCCTCGATATCATGGGAATTCACGTAAATCCAACCATCATCCGCACTCACCTTCAGTCGGCTGGGCATTCGACAACCCATATCAACTCCCTCTTCAATCCCGAGGATAAACAGAACGTCACTCTGGCGTTTAAACTTCTCCAAGATATCTGGTCCCTCCCTCTCCCACTTGATACTGCATCCCCCGGTTTTCGCGCACAACGCCATGCATTGCGCCTCACTGGAAGCCTTTTTTATCATTTGCTCTTCCCATACATCTGCGTCGACCTCACCCTATCTGAGCAGCTCGAGCACCTCAGCGCCGCCGCGCATATTGCGTTGATTTTGTATCGTGACGGCGGGAAGCGGTCCTTGCCGACCCTTTTGTTCGTCGACATCATGCTGATGATTAAAAATGCGTACTTTTGTGTCGCTAAAGCCAAAGTCGATGACCCGACTGGCAAGTTCTGGCTTATACTGCTCGGAACCGATCGTCTCGAGGAGCTGTTCGGGATTCTCCGGACAATGATTGGGAACGATGCCAATCTCGACGTCCTTCAGCTCGCTGGCCGCCTTACGGGTACCACGCAGGTCGCCAATATTCTGGCGAAGTATCCGCACTGGGATCGTGCCCCCCGGCGCCTTAATCTGCCTGCGCTGACCAGGGATTCAACGGAACTTTCGGACAAGACCGACCATATCAAGCCTCCCTCGTGGCGTGGGGACGTGTCGGTCGAGAATGTTACGCTCCTCACCTGTTGGAACCGCGGGCGCCGCCAGGTGGAGGATGAATTTGTATCACTCAGCGATGCCTTCCGCTCACTCGATGCTGCCTCCGACGTGGACATTCTTTCTCCCCACGGCACTTTGCTTGTTCGGGTGGATCTGGACCCTGACGATGTCGAGGAGGATACTGAGCCTGAGGCTCCTACCTCTACAACATCGCTCTCTCCCGCTCTCGAAGACGCTGTAGTGGATGAAGAGGCTCCACGGGCCGAGACTGCCGAGAAATCTAAAGTCAACCATTCCATCACTGTCAACAACAAGCCCCAGAATAAAACTCGTGCACTGTCCCTCATGCAAAAGTATAGCCACAAAGCAATCTCTACCGACCGACTGAAACGCGTTGCAGCGGTGGATCGCTACTCTTCGACGTCGGATGGGCATGACGATCTTTCTGTCCACGATTCGGCATTTGGCAGCCCGTGCATCTTGGTATCCGAGCCGATCGTCACTTTGGTTCACTCGGAGGATAAACTCTTCGTTTGTGTTGGCGAAGTAACGGACATTCGGGTGAACGGAACGTCTGTAGACCAACTCGGCCTCGACGTTTTGCACGAGCCAGGAGTCATCGTTGATTTCCAAATTGTTCGTGTTGTTCCCGCAACGGCTGAAGACGATCCAGATCTAAAGCACGACTGGCGCGCTCGTGGCCCGATAAGGGGCCAGCCACTCTCCACGCCCGGTCGTCTGACTCTTCCCATCGATCCCACCCTTTCAACTCGGACCATCGGCGGATCGTACTATCTCTTCGAGAGCAGTGTCCTACGCGCATTCGGTGCTCAATTACTCGACACTGTAACCCTTCACCTCAATAAATCGATCCCCAAATTCACTCCAACCGATGCTTTCCCGTATCGCGAAGTCAATGGTGTGTTTGATGTCCTGAGATCCGTCATATTCTGACCATGTTCAGGCCGCGCTTGTTTTGTTTGCGAAGTGGATGACGAAATGCAAAGCCTGCTTGAAACAGATTCCCATGTGTGCCCTAAATGCACCCCGTCGTTGCCGTTGGACATGGAGCATCCCCAAACTATTCTTGCGCACATTGGTGCGCACATCCTGTATGATCCCACCGTTCTCCGGTCGACACAACCGTGTGGTCTCTGCTGTCGTCCTTGGCCTATGTGCCAATTCTTCCTCAAAAAGAGTCGCAGCGCCGGGCGCCCACTCACTCTCGACATGGACCGTTCGCGAGGTTGTCCAAACCTTGTTCATTTTTCGTATTCAACCGCCGAAATCTCGAAGGACAGTTCTCCTTGCTCAAATGCTCCCATCAAATGCTCTCATTGCAACCCCAAGGATCCTGCCGTGTGGAGGTACTTTTTCAAAGAGCATCTAATCGAGCACCACCCTGGCGTCTCATTGATGCAGTATTCGCATATCTGGCAGCTCAGTGCCGAAGAAGAAGCCGCAATGTGGAAGATTTGGGACACCCGCGGAAAGCGGAAGAAGCCGAGAAAAGTCAAGTCCTCCCTAATTATTTCAGAAGCTCATAGCTCCCGCCGGGTCCTTGCGTACGCGGATACTGTTCGTTTCGTATTGTTGAGTTATCATCATTATTTTTAGGATCGAGAACAAAGAATCTTCGGATTCTGGAACGGACTCGCCGGATGTGCACTCTCCCATGGATACCTCGCGAACACCGACTCCCGAGCCCTTGGACTACAATGATAACTTGGAATCGGCGGCAACGGCTCCCCTGGACTTTGATGGCGAGGAGCCCGATTTTCCTGCAGCACTGTTATCTACGAATCAATCGCGAAACACACCCGAAACACAGGTAAGGGTTAAATTCTGAACATTCGGGGCTGTAATTTATGTGTTTGCGGTTCAGCGCGACGGACTGGCTTTTCCCACGGCAACCAGTCTCAGTGGCGATCAGGCTTTCACAGATGCGACTGCCCCGCTGCCCACATTCGTTGCCGCACTTGCCGCTCTTCCATCACAAAGTACAGAGACCGCTCTCAGTGGTGATCCGGCCCTCACAGACGAGACTCTCTCGCCGCTTCCAGTTCAGCTGCCCCCCCCAGCTGCCGCCACAGCTCCTACTCTTCCGTCACAAAATACAGTCACGGTCGATACACGGTTTGGACGCAAGCGGACAGTTAGAAACATGGACGATCTCTTGCTCTGCATATGCGGTCAATCAGCGAAGCCGACTGACTCTCATGCTGCCGGGGATGTGGCACGTTGCAAACGCGAAGGTTGCGAGACCAAATGGGTAAGTACCCAGCCTCTTTATCTTTTAACATGGTGACTGACCGTATTTATACCAGTATCATGTAGACTGCATCGAGCCCGAAATTGCGTCTGATTCGTGGGTCTGTAAGCCATGCAGGGCTGCGTCAACACGCGAGGGGAAGAAACGCCGAACAACAAGGAGGTGAAGGCCAATTAAATTTGGGTGAAGTCGTCCAAGTAAATTGGCAGGCCTTGGAGTATTTATAGCTGTAGATTCACTACCAGACGTGTATTCCACCGAGTTTAAGCCAATTTTCTTGCCAACGCAACCAGTCACGCGGAAAATTACCCGATTTGGACATCACGTGGTAGGTAGGGTCCTCGAGAGGGTCATTTTCAGGCTCATGTACTATGTCTGTGGTTCTGGGGAAAAAACGCGTTTTTTCAAGTTGCAAAAAAGAGGAAAACGGAAGAAAAGGGAGGGAGACTTGGATACATACCTGGATTCTATGTAGCTATTAAAATCGAGCCCAAAGGTCGCTATTCCAGCGCAAAAAGTAGCCCGAAATCTTGATTGGACTGTCGATGCCGTCGTTCCGTTGATCATCAAGGCTTTCAAGACCTGTCACTATCGGAGTTACGGGCCTATCGTCAGCCAATGATTTTCAAGATATTCCCGGTCCTCTCACGCGCTGCCAAATCGCGTTCCCTTTAGGGATCGCGGCCGTAGCCGTAAAATACGGTTACGGTTAGTAAGTTACGGCTTTTATGGTGTCCCGTACCGTATAAGCTCTCAACAGGCCCGGTAACTTTACGGTACGGTACGGCTTTGTCTTTATCTTCTCCCCGGCCGGTAGGAGGATTATAGAGGCACTGGGAGATGAAGAAAGGTATGACCCAGGATTTTGAATCGCACACACCTTCTGCTGACGTTGTTCTCAACCCCGTAATGCGGCTTGGTATGGCTTACAGAACCGTACCGTAACCGTCCCGTAAGGCACTCAAAACCACATTTTTACGGCCCGTATTTATACGGTATGGTCTCGATCCCAGGTTCTCTTTTCACTCACCCCGCCTCTCTGGACACCATTGCTGTCCTCTGCAGTCTCTTGGTGCGGCCCTCTAGGCGAAATCTAGGTGAGCTTCTAGCTATATTCCGGAGCCTCTGTGCACTCAAATCAGGCTACAAACCTTCAAGACTTTATACAACAATTGAAGAAAACTCGGATGTGAGACTTCGGGTACACCCCGGACTCAAAAACATTACTAATTTCATCCGAACGGGTCGCTTTCTTCCATCAAGAAACCAAGCCCAACACAATATTGGAATACCCGGGATTCAAATTCGAGTCGCGCCGGTGTGTGCTGCTACATGTGTTGTTCGTGAAGAGTTGCGCACCCTTCGATATCGAAAAATTCCGAAGCTTGAACAGCTCGTTGCAGAGGTTGAATAGCAGGTGGACTGGGTAACGGAGTACCTGTAACGTCCAGCATGTCATGATCGAGGCGAACTGATGATTCTGCAGGTTCCAAATCTGTGAACTCCGTATCCTGATCCTCAGCTGGGCGCCCTGCCATTGAATCAAAAGACGTCACGCCTTCGGGGACTATGGAAGTATTAAATGGGTGTTACCAAAAAATTGCTGAGGACTCACCTGTACTCGACAGATCAAGTTCGCCATCAGGAACAGCATTGAATCGAATTGCTGGAAGGACGCCTGCGTAGTTATCGTCTGAATTGAGAATGTCGACGAACTCCTGGCGGGCAGCATAGTTTGCACCCGCAGCGAGGGTGGAACGTTCCGAGGACCACAAGAGAGTTTTCTTGTGGTGCGCCTCGAGCTGTTGGGGGATTTTGTAGTAGAGCCGCAGATTGGACTCTGTAATTGTGCGAGACTGGAAATTCACTTGCGCATTCCACCAGCGGGTGAGCTTCTCGAAGTCAATATTCTTCCAGCTCTCGTGAGGTGGGTAGGTCTTTGTTCCTTTTCGGAAGTCGTGGCGATTGATATTTGCTTTGAAGGTAATATATTCCTGGTGCGTATGGACAGGTACCACCGCAGTAAGAACGCGCTGGCGGAGCTGGAGATACCGATATGGGTTGATGGGTTTTGTGGAAAGGCGGGTCAGGGTGTGGACAGGGGTATCACGGTGATGAGGTATTCCTGTGATGTGCAGACGAGGAAGGGTGGTTATATTGAATGTGTCAGCAATGGATTTCGAGAAGGGGAGGATCCCAATGGTCTCGGAGGTTGCAATCCGGGTGGAGAGCACACGAGGAAGAGGGAATGAAGTCTTTACGCCGGCTGTAACAGCGAGTTCCACGATCTCATCGCGAACCCAGATATCATGGTGCCCACGGTATTTCTCACCGGTGCGATTATGGAAGCCGACCTGTGGGATATTAGAAAAAAATTGAGAATGAGAGAAAAATGAAGCTCACCCGTCTGTTTCGCCGGTGTATCCAATTGATTAGCAGACACTCAGCCAACTCGGGAGAGGCCCGCAGCGAGCCAAAAATCCGGCGGACTACCATATGGAAGCCGCCTTCAACAGAGTTGGTCCCGCGAACGTTGCGGTAGAGGTTAAGCCCATCGCGATCCTTTCCCATAAGATAGTAAAGAGAAATTCTGTTTGGGTCAGAGAGGTAACCCTTGCGCACGGTATCAAGCAGGTGGAGAACCATCTCCTTTGCCTTGTCAGAGAAGAAGGAGCCACAGCTCTTTTTTGTGGAGCACTGGATGTCTGCATAGGCATTACAGAGTTTCTCGAGTCGCTTCAAAGGACAGTGGGGTTGGGAATGTAGCAGCGGATACGTCGAATGAGAGCATCAGCCTTTGCACGCTTTGCATACTCCCAACTGATGCCATGTTGTGCGAGGACAGCACGAACTGCAAGTACATCAGACTTGTCACGAATGAAGATTGCTTCACTGAAGTCATGAGCAAAGGCTTTGAATGCAGAATGCTTTTTAGACAGGAGCCGGAGGAGTCGGTCCATGAAATGGAAAGCATTGTCAAGCACACGGGTGGGGATTGCCTCCGATTCCCTGAGGAAAGTGAATGTCTCTTCGAGATTCTCAATGAGACGGTCAACCGGAACATTCTGCCAAGTTTATGAAAATTTTGAGAGTTAATGGGCAGCTAGCTGACTTACATTGGCATCCCCGTTCGGGTCAAGCAGGTCAGACTCAATTCCTTGCATTGCATCTGAATTCTAAACACACTGTGAATAAAAATTGCCGAAATGTGATAAAACACTTACTGGCCCAATTTCAGGTACAACCGGACCATATCTGCCATCCTCGAGTTCTGAGTCAGCATTGAAATTGTCATCTGACTCGTCAAAGAGCATGTCTTCAGACCAATGCTCGAATTCAAGTGGATCCGAGGATTGTGAAGTTGGAGGTTCATATGTAATGGTAAATTCAGTGTCGTCTTCGAGGGATGGAGGAGCGGCTGGAACTGCAAAGGCACGGGAAAGGGTAGCAGATGGAATTGGGGGTGTTTCGCCACGGGTATGAAGTTGTGAGGTTGTTACAACAGCATATGCACCATGATTGAAGATCCATTCCATTGTTTGCCCATGTAATGCATGCAGTGCTCCAGGAACAAGGACCTGGAATCCAGTCAGTTCGAAATTAAGAGATGCAAAAATTTGACATACTTTAGAAATTCGGATGAGGGAGCGCGATGAAGAAACATTTATCCTCTTTGTATGACCTTGACCGTCCATCACTGCATCCAAAAAACCGATATGCTGGGCTACAATTGAGCCCTCGGCGATTGGTTGACAGCCCAGGACCAAGGATACAAGTTGTCCATGAGTTTGTGCCTGAATTGGCTGGAGCGGAAGCCCGAGAGAGTTGCGAGAAAGAAGGGAGAGGAAGATCTGCCACTGGCAGTCAACCTCCGAGAAAAGATAATCATTCTGGGACAACGTGGTTGAACTGGACCAAGGATAAGGTGAGAAAAGGGGAGGGGAGAACAACTTCTTGAGAATGATCCCAGCCAGCGCAGGAAGAGAAGCTGATGTATCTTCGAGAACTCCCTTCAACTTCGCATATTTTCCAAGGTCAAGTATTGGCGCAGTATGAGCCTTCAAGATATTGTCAATCTCCTTCAGAGAGAACACTTGGGAAATTATTTGAAGTGCTGGTCGGATCGAATGGCCAATCTTGATTATGGATGGATTGGTAAGAATGGCTCGAAGAGATGGCAGAACATCGCTGCGCGAGGTAAGATCCGTAACCTGCGAATAAGTCAGGTCAAGTTGTAGCAAGGATGAGAAAAATTCATCACACCTTGAAAATATGGATTTTATTTTTGGTTCGAAGCTGAATGATGTTCAAACGAGGGGATTGTCCCGGAAGCTGCTCCGTCTTGACTGCAAGTACAACAAGATGAAGCTGGGAGGAAGGCAAAGGAACAGCTGTGAAATCTTCAAGGAGGTCACTTGCTGCTTCCTCAATTATGGTAGGAGTTTCAGGACTCCGTTCAGAGCACGGGAGATCCGTCCAATCATGGATTGGCACAACATTGCGGGTTAGTGAACTATTGATTGACTCGTGAAATGACCGTTCCGCTGAAGAATAGTTAAAACTGCCCTGACAAAAAGACATGAAACACTTACCCTGAGGTGAATCGGTATAAATGATCTCAGTAGGTGGATTTTTCGAGTTCCTCAGGCCATCCTGGATACCCTCGAGCATGTCCTGAACATGCACCAAGGACTTTGAAGAGGTCAGAGAATGGCCGCAGACCTCCTCAAATTCGTTCACAACAGTATATGCGGCAGTAAAAATTCGTTGGCCTTTCATGCCGCCCATGTGTTTGAGGAACTGTTACAGATTCAGGTTAGTCGGTGCTGCAGAACAAAAATAAGACTCACATCGAAGGTATGATCTGCCTTGGCCACCGTCAATGGTAATGTCGCAATATCGCGCTCAATGTAGATACGAATAGCCGAAATGAAATCCGTAAATAAAGCTTTCAAATATGGAATGGAGGGTGGAATCCCGGCGTATTCCTGGGGATCATCGAACTTGGAGTACGACTTACATCCACGCTGAGCGTAGAAGTTCACAGCACCGAGGTACATGAGTTCCCCGTCAGCATGATGTCTGTGCTGGATCTCAGAAACCATCTCGGAAAATGGAGCAGGTCCAAATCTTGATGCGAAGGTGTTGCACATTTGCCACATCATTGTTTTCGAAATCGCGCCCCGAGCAGAAATATAGGCTGGAAAGGTGAGTCATTGCTCATACAATAATAACAGAAACATACCAGGAAATGCGGGTTGCACAAATGACGGGAGCTGCGCAATGACATGTGGGTCGGTGCCTTGATAACTTGTACCACAACCGGGGTCATTCCGCCGAGGATTGCAATGAAAGCGATTGGTCAAGAGGAAAAAGTCGGTAGGGATCGAGCGCACTCGACGTGCAATTGGATCATCATTGAAGCCTGCAAAAAAAAATCAATAGGCTGGGGAGCAGAATGAAAATTGAAGCATTTACCGTTCCGGCTGAGAGGTTTGCCGCAAGTGCACTTGAATCTGTCTGGGGCACCAGGAAGCAGATTTGGGATCCAGATAAAGACATCTCGTGCGTAGAGTTTGGAGGGATCAAGACCGTGATTGCTACCCATGCTGCGATGAAGCGCAAAGATCGCGTGCATAGGCCGATCGTAGAAGTCACCTCGTCTATAGCACAATGGGCTCCCGTACTTTTTTATCTCCTTAGATAATCTGTCCTTCAGAATTGCAAACTGCTTTTGCAGTACTGAGTCTATCCCTGCCTCCAATGCACCTGTTTCTGTCTCTGCAGTTGCAGAGTTAGTCTCGGTGGTTTCTAAAACCGCGTCTACGAGACTGTCGTTGATAATTCGATCACCGGACGCAATGTCGGCATGCTCATCATTCTCGTCGACATAATTGAGCTCTTGATTGACCTGAGCAAATTCCGCGGGCGAGATGTGTGAGCGAGTCGCTAATATTTACAATGATGAGTCTGAATGGTTAAAAATGTGTATGATACGTACCCGTCTCTGCAGTAAATCCTTGACTTATGTTTTCACCAGTTACGGGTCGAGGCGGTCCAAGATCAGACCAGAAAGAGGCTCTCCCAGTTTGTGTGGAGTTGGAAGGCACAGGTTGATTTGTGGTATAGGGATTGAAAAAGGCAGCAGGGGTTTGGGGAGTACTGGCCAAAGGAGCAGTGTGTAGAGTGGCCCTCTGAGTACGAGCCAGGAGAGCATGTCTCGGATTTGCAGGAGTCTGCACAGAATTCCCGAGGGTTTCCTCCTTCTTTTTGCGTCCACACCCGGCACGTTTACCACCGTGAGGACCCTTGGGCCCCGGAACAGCGGCAGCATCCATAGAAGCAGCGGTCACGATAAGTGCGCGGGAAGGGAAGTGCGCGGGAGAATCAAAGAATGTTAGGCGGTGCCTGGGCGGTGCAAGGATCATACGGAACTGTCATGGGATAAACCATCAGCACGGGTGCAGACCTGACGTGCAGGGATCATACGGCACTGCGATGGGATCAACCATCAGCACGGGTGCAGACCTATCGACATAGGTAACCACAGCGATAGTACATGAGCAGGCCCCCGGTCACTTGGGGTGACCTTGGTCCGGAATAGAGTAAATCTGCGGGGAAATTTTCGATTTTTCGGTCCGTAAAATAGAGTAAAACTGGCTCTGAGCGTCGCAGGTCGGTCCGTTATAGAGTAAATCAGGGAGCCCGAGAATTTTTTCAAGATGCAGAGGTCTTGGAGGCGGAATTTTTTGTGGGTGAAAACAGAAGTGATGTAGTGCCAAATGCAGGGAAAAATCGCAGAACGGTGCGAGAATGACTGCAAAATGACCTAGAAACAGGAAAAACACGAAAATTTGGTGCTGGGAGAAAAATTGCATAAAAGTCGGTCCGGAATAGAGTAAATCAGAGGCTTGAGGACTGATTTTCATAGAGTAAATCTGACCAAATTTCCGAAAAAATCCGGACCGACCTTACCCCAAGTGACCGGGGGCCTACATGAGCCCATTTTCAAGAAAAGCGGCATCAGTCCATTTTTTGACGGATCCGAACCCCCTTGGTTAGGCGTGTCAGGTGTCGTGGTCGGGAGCGCAAGTGCTGTGACAGCGGTGATCACCGAACACCGCCACCTTTCTTCTTTCCTCTCAACGTCGATGATCAATCGATGATGCTACGCGGACACGAACACTGCTGCACGAAAACCCTCAACGGATTTGGCCGCAAGCGATGAGATTGATAATCTATGGGATGGGAGTTGACCCATCGGACCGTTGCGAGGTGGTGCCGGCGAGCACCCATTCAGTTCTTGATTCTCGTCCCGGCGCCTACTCAAATTGACTCCACTGTACCGTCGTTGGTCGGTCTCAAGTTTTATGTGCCTAATGCGGTGCTGCCGCTATACTGAGCAGGTGCGCGTTTCGTGCGTCTTGATATAAGGATTGCACGACAGCGTGCATCTGTGTTTGTCGCAACCGGAGACGTCGCGAATACCCGCCCTTGCTTTCTTCAGGAGTGCAGATTCATTTCCGCGCGTCGCAATGCATTCCGGTCGCTGTGGAACTTCGCTCCCGCTTGACGTTCTTTTCGTTTCAATCTTCGATGCTCGCGAAGAACGCTAACAATCGATATTATTTCCAGGCGAGAATTCCATCTCAACAGCGGGCGCAAAATACATCTCAAAGGGCCTCATTGACATGGCTGCTGCTCATGGGGAACAGGAACTCTCGCTCGACGTCTAGTAGTGAGTGATTCAGAACTTATTCGATTGGGTCCCAAATTCTTTTCCGGGGGTGGTGCGCTGTTGCGGTCGCGGCTGCGAGCCGTGATATTGGGCTTCTTTTGTTAGGGAGCGTCCGATTGGTTGAGCCAGAGGGAACCTACGCAAGGCCGTGGAGGCTAGAGAGCATGCGCCATTGCGCCAATTGGTGGATGCATGTCCATGGTAAAAACGCCCTGTATTTCCTCCATATTTCGAATACCTCGGGGGCTATGGCGATCCCGCGTCGACGACAATTGCTTCCTTCCCTCCGTTCTTCCTCTTTGACGCGTCCCACTCCCTTCTACCTCCCTTCTTTCTCCACGAGCGCTAACGTGAATTTTTCTTTACGTCTCAGGCTGACGCACATGACATGGCGGGAAACTTGAAATGTGTCGTAGCGCTGTGGGGGCGGTTCCACGCTTCAGTACTGCATGTCCTCGTGTTCCCGGTCGCCCTCTTTTTTCTTGCCGGAGCCTTGTACTTCGAAGAGGAGCCAAGTCCGCCATTGTGTCCGATGGGATCCATCTGTGGCGTCCATTCTACACATCCCGTCTGTCTCTCGGAAATCCGAGCGACTATGGCGCATCTACACCAAGGGGCGGCCAGCGAAATTATTACAAAATGACTTGCTTCCTTCCACACCTACTCCCGCCCGTTTTGTTCTTCTCCCTCAAGTCTTGGACCTTTCCCCGCTCCCTTCGTCACTGCTCCACAAACCCAAGGGGCGTCCAGCGAAATTATTACAAAGTGACTTGCTTCCTTCCACACCTATTCCCGCCCGTTTTGTTCTTCTCCCTCAAGTCTTGGACCTTTCCCCGCTCCTTTCGCCCTTCTTCACTGCTCCACAAACGCTAACGTCTCCCTTTTTCGCCATCCAGGCCGATGTGCGCGTCAAGCCGGGAATCGTAAATCGTAACTTAGTGCTGTTTTGACCACTCTGAGCGCGGCGCTGGTGAGTTCTGCGCTGCTCAGGACTCTGTGTGGTCGCCCTCTCTTCGCTCGCTCAATCTGAGTGGCTATGCTGCGAGGAGGAGCGAATTCCTTTTTCAGGGAATTTGCTCGGCGGAATTGCGAGCGAGGCGGTGGCTCGCTGCGTGGCAGCGCGTTGTTCTAGAAGCGATTTTTGCTTCAGCTTTTTTTATTTTCTCTTCGGGGCGACTTGCTGGACGAGGAGAGGAGCGTGATTGCGTGGTGGTGTGCCGGCTGATGGAGACCAGAGCTGAGGGGGGCATCTGCAGACTAGGAATAGGCCACATACGACAGGGGGGGGTATTCCTAGGAGTTTAGTGACGATATGCGTAGAACGGAGATGTCAGAACAACCCGCGTTAACGCACATCTCCGAGTAACACCCCAGTCGCTGCAGACAAGTAGGATGGGGCTCAAATATAGATGAGGAGAGCGTGCTCAGGTGAGTGTTTTCTTCTTCTTTTTCAGCCTCAGACCTATTTAACTCTTCAGTTTTTCCTCGCGTTTGTTTTTCGTGACGTCTCGCTCTCTGTCCGCTTCTTCCTTGCCAGTTAGCGCGACTTTTAATACTCATCGACGTTGATGCACCAATGCTTCGCTGCGCGAAGTCAGGAGGGCGTGGGCGTCGGCGCAGCGCTTCTGCAGCGGCTCTGATCTCACCGGTGCGACCGCGAAGCCGTGGTGCTGCTCGTGGTGCACGACGTGTCCAATTTCTTTCGGTCGTCTGTTGTCGGTCTCGGAGATCACGGTGAGCGGCATTCCCTCGGACGTGGAATTTGAAAAGTTGAAGCTCTAAATGCGGTAGACTCACAACTATTCAATGACTTCAGCTATCAGTATTTGTCGTACCCTCTTCCCCCCGGCGATATATGTATCCTGACTGACAGTGACGTCTCGCGTACAGTGCACAACACCACCTCTCCAACGCCTGTCAAAGTGTAGAAGTCCCGAAATGCCGTAAATAAAGACACAGGCTGAAAGATAAAAGGCTGTCGCAAGACCGTCTGTGAGCTCTCCTTGGATATACCCTTCAAATAAAATCATTTTTACCCAATCTTTCTGTGCCTGACCAAATGCGATTTAATAGGGGAAGTCAGAGTTGTCGATTCAGTGTCGATTCTGAGGCGATTCTGAAATCGATTCTGAACCGATTCTGATACCAGAATCGACCGAGAATCGAAACAGAATCGTTGTTCCTCCTCTGGAGGAGGAACAACATCAGAATCGACTCCAGAATTGATGATTTCGATTCTCGGTCCCAACAAAAACCGACTGCGGCTCGATGCCGGACTCCGAAGTGGACCAGAATCGAAATCAGAATTGACAACAGAATCGACTCGGAATTCCGTACTCTGACTTCCCCTATTATTCTTGACTTTTTTTCCGACCGGAGGCAATCCGTGATGCGGTATCACGGTGACTGATGCTTGAGGCATCACAGCGATCACACATTGGTCTGCAAGTGTCTGTGGGTGGTCTGTCACAGACACGGTTTGTCTGATATAGACAGGGGGCAGTCTATCGGTCTGAGTGGTCTGTGGTGTCTGATACAGACAGCTACAGACATCGGGTGTTTTCCTGATGTTTTGCAACCGGAAGTCTGGCTGTCAGAGGTGTCATTTAGGACGTGATTAACGGTGGTTACATTAAACGTTGAGCTCTCTCCGTGTCATACAGCCGAGAGATAGGGAATATAATTACGTGCCCATGCACCTGCGATACGTCGAAGAAAAAGACAGCTGGCTAACACGTTGCGTCGCCTAAGACTGAATTTTTACGGGCATTTGATGAGCTGTCAGGGGATAGACACGTTCTTGCTCTGTCTGGACGGTTCTAGCTGGAGGATCCGTAGAGGAGGACTTCATTGCGCATCCAGAGGAGACTAAGTCATGAAGAATGAATCAATTGCCACGTGTAACGGCTAAGGACACTGGTGCAAAAATTAGAACTTGACGTACGCGTGTTGGTGGATGGACGGCAACTTTCGGAGGACGACAGCATCATGTCAGCATGTCAGATGTTGGACGGATCTACCGCTCTTTCAGTACACCTCCACAATATGTGTTCGTTATGTCCTCTGATTCGTCTTCTGGAGTTGGCGAGCGAAAGAAGGGTGTCGTTGAGGCGACAACTCGGTACGGTGGGCTTCAAGCAGCTCACGACCGCTCAAACTAAACAGAGATCACCAGGGTTCCCAGGTTGTTCAAATCTGCGAACAGGACTCGACTAATGGTCATTGACATGCCGAATTCATTTGGTCCCTGTGGTGCTGACGTGGGGAAAATCAAAACAGCGGCAGATGCGCTTAGGGCATATCAACGGATCTTGACAACGTCCTGCAAGCGTACGCATGCTGCCTGCGCACATAGCGCTTAACGACCTTCGACACGCACTCGACGATGGAAGAGTTTAGTGCAAGGATGGATGACATTGCTGCGAAGGTGGAGGCCCTCACAGCGCGCATGGATACTCTTTCTCCTCCACTACCCCGCACTGGTGCGTGACGGTCATTCTGCTGTATATTTCTGCAATCTCCGGCTACACAGATTCCCAGCGCACCCCCCCGTCACAAATAGAAGCTCCTACACCTCCGAGGCCATTCTCATTCGCATCGGCCGACAAAGGTGCGTCACAGCACTTATAGCGCCTCTGGCTGCACCAATCAAAGCACACTGAGCACAGGTTTCGGCTTTTTGAACCCGTCACCAACGAATGAAGGGGGCACTTCTGCTGCTCCCCAGCCTTTCAGTTCCTTCTCAACATTGGCCCAGGGTCCGTTTCTACGAGTTCGATCCGTACATCCCTGACCTCCCCGCGCGCAGACTTCGGCCTCCCGAAGCAGTCGCAACCGAGGACGAACATTTTTACTCCTCCGAATCCGGGCTCGCATGGACTCTTTGGACCTCCCAATCCGGCCTCACATGGACTCTTTGGATCTCCAAATCCAGCCTCACATGGACCCTTTGGATCTCTGAATCCGGCCGCACACGGAAAAGGTGCGTCAGTGTGGTTCCGCCGTATATGTCAATCTCTCCGCTCAAAGTTGTACAGATTCCAGCAGCTCGAAGAGTTCGCAACGTATGAATGACATTGCTGCCGCCATTGCCGCCGATTTTATGCAGCTGTCGGTCAAGCATTCGCAAGCCATTTCTGCGGCTATGATCGCGGATTTCGCGGAGCTGTTAGTCTCGACACTACCCAAAGGTGATTGAGTCTGCTGAAATTGTCCCGACTCACGCCCATGCCTCATAGCCACCGGTATTCCGTCCCAGTCGGTAACGACGCAGGAGATCCCGACGGCCTCATTTCGGACCGAACGTGTGTCGTGCAAATTCAAGCCAATATTCATCTAACCCACCTAACCCCCCCCCAACAGGAAGCTCCAATCCTCCATACGCTCCGTATTCCGAAAACAACCCCCTAGAAGCCGGCATAACTGACTATTATCAATCCATCTCTTGCATTCCTGCCTATCGCGGCACTTCATTCGAAGTATGTGGTACTTATCATTGTTCATAACGGCAGCTTAACTATATTGCAGGAGCTGCGACTACAGGATTATGCTCAGGGCCGGAAGACCGCGAGTGCTTTTGGTCAATCTGCTGCGTTCGGAGGAGTTCAGCAGCAGCTGACCAACATATTCTCTGTATTTGGCGGCGGTACATCGCAACCAACGACAGGCGGTTTTGGTGCATTTGGCAACCCAGCTCCTGCCGCCACCGCCGCGCGTGCGTTCGGAACAGGCGCATTCAGCCAACCACAGCAGCAACAGCAGCAACCAGCGTCGGGCATTGGTGCTTTTGGCCAGCCGCAACAATCACAGCAACAGCAACCCAGTATATTTGGTCGAGGCACCACTAACAGTACGTTTGTCAACAACAACAACAACGCCGCATTCGGTGGAGTTCAGCAGCAGCCGGCCACCAACATATTCAGTCAAGCGCCACCTACCCAGCAGACCTCTGTATTTGGCGGCGGTACATCGCGGCCAACGACAGGCGGGGTTGGTGCATTTGGCAACCCAGCTCCTGCCGCCACCGCCGCGCGTGCGTTCGGAACAGGCGCATTCGGCCAACCACAGCAGCAGGACCAGCAACCGGCGTCGGGCATTGGTGCTTTTGGCCAGCCGCAGCAACCACAGCAACAGCAATCCAGTATATATGGTGGAGACACCACTAACAGTACGTTTGGCAACAACAACAACGCTGCATTCGGTGGAGTCCAGCAGCAGCCGGCCATCAACATATTCAGTCAAGCCCAACCTACCCAGCAGACCTCTGTATTTGGCGGCGGTACATCGCGGCCAACGACAGGCGGGGTTGGTGCATTTGGCAACCCAGCCCCTGCCGCCACCGCCGCGCGTGCGCCCGGAACAGGCGCATCCGGCCAACCACCGCAACAGCAGCAGCAAACAGTGTCGGGCATCGGCGCCTCCGGCCAGCAACAGCAACCACAGCAACAGCAACCCACTTACAGTACATTCGGCAACAACAACAACGCGGAGTTGCGACTCCATGATTGTGCTCAGGGTCAGAAGACCGCTGGTGCCTTTGGCCAATCTGCTGTGTTTGGTGGAGTTCAGCACCCCCTCACAGAGCTCCGCATCTCATACTCGTTGGTTAACTGCAACAATGAGGCATGGATTCGACGCCGCCTCATCGACTCGAAAGAACCCATTCTATTCGTCGGAGAATCGAAGAATCGAAGTCTACCAGTCGCACTCGCCATTATGCGCGAGTCGTGGGATGGAATCTGGGCGTCGTCGCTGTGCAAGGAAGAGACACAAATACTTCCCGATCTTCTCGCAAATGCCCAGGACCGTTCACAGATAAATGCCCGGATAAGCTCCCGGTTCAGTGAGTCCCGGGTCCACTTTCGGGAGCCGATCAACCTCATTGAGATCTGTGCGCAGAGAAATCGTCGCCTCGGAAGTCTGTGCCAGAGATGCGACAAAAATTATCCGAGCTCACAAACGCACTCGATCCAAAATCTCACGATGAGGTCGCGGCACGGCTGTCCCTCATCGTCGATGCGACAAGGCTCAAAACCTCAATTCAAGGCCCCACACGAAATATCTGGTTTCAGTGTCCGTGGATCTCGCGCAATGATAACATAACCACGACGGCGAAGCTGCTTGAGGGATTCATCTCCTCGGCTGCGGCGATCCAGAAGTCGGGAGACGCCGTTTTCCTGGGCCTCACGGCGCGCAGGGAGTATCGCGATGAATATGACCTAGACAATTTGAAGAAAGTCGCGCGCAGGCTGGGGTACGAGATATTCATGGATGAATGGTTCATCCTGCAAGCGATTGACGCGGGGTACAAGCACGAGAGCGTGTCTACTACAGATATCCACGAGCTTCTGATTGATTTTCACCAGACGTTCGTGTTGGTAAAGCGGTGGGTATTTCAAGTATGAGGGCCGATTGATCTGACTGAAATGTAATACAGGGAGCACTCGGAACATGCATCGGTAAAGGAGCAGATCAGCACACAGATGAAGAAGTTAGAGGCTCGGCGGAAGAAGTTGGACCTTCACTTGTGTGATCTCCGCACGAGAGAGAGGGAACTTTCCCTCGTGGATGAAGCCATGACCTAAATGGTCTTGACGCCGGCGGACGGGCCAACTCGCAAGTGAGACTGTAGTGACGTGCCTCGCGTCCCACTGCGTCTGTACGCGGTCCGATCACACGACCGTATCATCGACCTTGCGTCTCGCCCGCCGTCGTTCCCGCTCTCGGTCCATCGACCCTGGCCCTTTCACTATCACCGCGCCGTCGTCCCGCACATTTATATAGCTTTATTGTTCTTTGAATATTCACACAAGTCCGACGCTACGCTCCCCCACTGTGCTCCGCTGCCCATAGATTTAGTTAAAGCCTGTATTTCATTTCCTCTTATGAAATAGGATGAGGTTGACTTAAGTTCTGGGCGAAAAGACCGGCGGGCCTACTTAAGTGCCTTCCGTGCTGAACTTAAGTCCTGCACCACTTAAGTCCTGTTCAAACACCAAAAACAATTCCACAAAAGGGATTTGAACACAAGACCTTCAGAGATTTCACCACAACAACATGTATGAAGGACTTAGGAGAGTGTATAAACTAACTTGTGGCAGCTAACTTGAACTTTGATCGCCGGTTCGATTTGGCGGGGCTAACTTTACGGTACTTTACTTTACTTTTCCCACGCTTGGCAAATCTAACTTGTTGACAGCTAACTTGTACGGTTCTGACATGACCATGCAAGGACCACAGTAGATGTTTCCCGACACCTGTAGAGTACTCTAGATCTTAGTAATTATCATTCTCACTCTGCCACAGTGTCTAGTATAAATACTTTCATTGTTACTCAAAGTTCAATGATACAGTGTAATTGGCACCATTCCCGTACCTACGGTAGTGCAGTTGAGGGTATACTATACGCGTACCATAACCATAAGAGCTCTCAGGAGCATCTTTACGGTTATGGTTACAGTTATGGCCGGTTAGTCACCGTACTAATGAACTGTCGACATATGGTCTGTAAGATCACCCGGGACATAACTGAAACCTTTTCCACAGAGGAATTCGACTTCGCCGCCAAGACTGAACACCGATATCTAGCCTTCTTCATTCTATCTGTATGTTTCCCTGAAAATTTCCCTGTAGACTGTTCGCTTATTTTTCTTTTCCGGGGTTGCATCTTGTTCTTTCTTTCAGCGAACCCCTCATCATTCACCTCTTCTATACAAAACTTACCCATTTAGTTTAATTTGTATGCACTCTGCTCATTTCCTCATTCCTTTTCTGTAGGCACAACTTTCTATATAATCGAAGTGACTCTAAGCCGTGCCACGTACGTATCATTCTCATGTATTCTTTGGCCCATGAGTATATAGAACAGGGTAAGTCTTAGTCCATCAATTGTTTGAGTCGAGTCGAGTCCAGGCCATGCAGGAGGCGAAGATATGTGTTTTCTAGCTTCGTTTAAATATATCTTGTTCTACACGCCTGTACATGGTCGTAATATCTGTAACCGCACAGTACCGCAATTGTAAGAGCGCATTTATTGCGCTGTAGGCGGAAAGCCAAAGTACTAGTCGCAGAATACCAAATGATTTGGATATTGGTGAAGCCAAACAGAACCCAGACCAAACTCACTTTACTTATTAATTCTGCTACACTTCAAGTTACCGTCACTTTGATTCAATAACAAAAAAAAATTCAACCACAGGCACACCGGAGCCCACAGATGTTTGGTGATGTCTTGAAGCTTGGTTTTAGTTGTTCTAATCCCAAATGATAAACTGACCGAGATAATGGCACAGGGATGGCCGAACTCGCATTTTCCGTGAAATGTCAGCAACGGCCTCTGGGTCGGCTAAACAGCGAGTAACCCGACGAGAACCCCAACCAGGATAAACCCGATAGACGCTAGTATCTCGTGTGTTCCCCGAGCAGTAGGACCAGTCGTACGGCGTCCTCCCTAGGAGGCCATATGTCGTAGGTCGGGATGCGAGGCGGAACCCGGAACGAGTTGAAGAGGGTGTGATATCCACTCAGGTATACAACCCGGGGTGTGGATATAACCCGTAGTATGGTGCGAAGGAAGCGGGGCAGGGTGGAGACAATGCCTATGTCAAGCCAAGGTAGAAGCCTGAGATTAGACGAGGTAGAATCTACTGTACATGGAGATTCTACCGTGCTTATATAGGCTTCTAATAAATTAAAGCGATCACGGTCAATCGTGATCAGTTCCTGCACCGTAGCATTAAGGAGCATTAATGCTGATGCTCCTGGACTCCTCTGTGTTGGTTTCCGTAAACCTTGACGCACACGCGGGAATTGCACCTGTACGACTCAAAGGTAAGGCCGGGGATTTTGGAAGGAGAAACTGGAATAGAGTGAGTGTTTGAGCTGCAAGCATAACGTGTGCCGGAATATCGAATGAAGAGCCAGAATGAGGCCAAGCAAGAAGGGAGAGGGAAGGGAGAAACAGCATGAAAAGTGGATTTTCGCGTGGGGGGTGGAAACATGTGGGCAAAGGTGGGAAAGAGGCAAGAAGACAATTGAGGGGGACACGGAAGAGTTGTGATCTTACCGAGACTGAGAGCAGAATCAAGGAATGGAGCGATGATCCGGAAATAAAGGTGACCTGAATATAACACAAGTCAACCTTGTTGGATTGGGATGCGGGAAGAATTGGAAGATCGACGTACCGATCGTGCTAACCCCGACCCCCTAACGAATTCCACCACGACAGGGCCCGGGCGGAATGAATACAAATATTGCGCATTCTGTGGGTGGGCACGTTCTGTTATGCTTGTTTGCACAAACGGACATGTCGCGATTTCGGCTCCCGACATGACCGTCAAGGAGGCGTTGAAAAGATTCGGAGCACCAGACATGACCGTCGTGGAGCTATTGGTGGAAGAGGCGACGGCTGCGGCAAATAACATCTCCATGGTTTTGAGAGACGCAAATCTACGGAATATTCTTCAACGTGGATGAGGGCGACGGAGGAAAACAAAGAGGAAGCACAGAACTGAGGCAAGCGGTTGGCGTTGTCGGAGCAGAACAAGTGATGTAATCCAGTGTCCAGAGCGAGACTCCAGAGCACCCGAAGGAATCCTTGAACGAAGAGGATTTTTGTCACATCCCGCAATGTAGAGCGGAGCTTGAATCGAGATAGGTGTAGATCCCGACGCAGCATAACTCGAACCTAGAAACCACGAATCGAGGACAGGTGGGGAGACACATTGAGGGCGAGGAAAGGTGACCCACGCAAACGGGATGAGCGAACTCAGCGCGAGAGAAAAATGATAAGAGGAATAGGCAGGAGCTTCTTGTGATTCGTGAAGGAGGGAAGAAGTTGTTGAATTGGCTGAGTGCATGACTATAGTCTCGAGTATTTTGAGATGCGCAGCAGGAAGGCGCCTTTGGGGACAAGAGTAGTTATGCACAACTTGAAATCCATTTCGTAGAGCGGCAGCTCTCTGGAAGCGCGAGAGTCCTCCATAAGAGCGGGGATATATACTTGATGCAGCGCCCACAATGACCCGAACTCGCATGCTAATTGAGCATTGACGCGCCGAACCTGTATTCCAGAAAACCAGAGGGAAGACTGTCCGGGAGGAGAGAGTCAAACGAGTCGCAAAGTATAGCCAGACTGGGAATGAAATCGGCGGCAGATAGCTTGTATACCTGACTATCCTAGTACCACAAGGAGATACGACGCGAGCAAAGGTTCCAGCGTGGTTGAAATAGGATGGAGGGAGTTTTGCGCACAAAGAATAATCCATCACCGACTGCCAAGACTCCAGACTCCGGAGCAAGACCGAGAGACGGATTCAACCGGTGAAATACGGATTTGAATTTTGAATATCACAGGCACTGGAGTCGCGCTCTTTTGCGAAACGAAAGCGAAGACAAAGAAGTCTGCAATGAGGAAAGCTGGAAAAGCGTCGTGAGCGTTATGTGTCTTTGATCATTGATGGCGACAGCTGCCGTGCACAGCCCTCCACGCTCTTTCCTTCCGCCCAAGCGGCGTCTGATCTCGTTATCGGACCCACTGTGATCAACACGTGAGACCCCCCCCCCCCCCCAAATATTTGGCCCCCATCAAACACTCATTCGAGAGCATTTACCACTCTATCGGCCAATGCAAACCTTGAAGTACAGTTTTACACACTCTAGATGACCTCCTTTTATGATGTAAAAGTTACAACTCCCAGAATGTGCTCCACTGAGTGAAAGAGGCCTTCCTGCCAAATTGGGATGTAAATCCGGTGATGCTTCAGTTTAAACCAAACTCCTCAGGATTTTTTTTTTTATATCCTCCAACTACCCTCATACATGTCCAAAATGCCCATAGACACTCTCAAATGTATTTATTTGCCCTCCTTGCACTTGCCCGAGGGTCGCCATCAATTGGGTCACGTGTGTTGATGCGTGGGTGTGATAACGAGATCGGAGGCCCCTTGCTTCCGCCTTTATGTTGCCTTCATGTATTCGAGTCACCTGGCATATTTGAAGCCCAACGGCCGACTTTGTTCGCTGTCTAGGAATAATTCAAACTCGGCGCCATGAATGCAGCCAGATTGACCTCCTCTAGGTATGGCAAGCTCACGAAACTACTCCCGTTTCGTAGATATTAGGGGACGGGCCAGCAGTTTCCGAGGCAGTGAGGATAGATGGAAAGCCAGTACGCCTTCTTCATCCCTGATTTCTCTTCTCTCGGTAACCCTTTCCGCTGCTAGGACTTGAATTGTCCGCCGCCCATCCGCTCCCGCGTTCCCGTCATACCTCCAGTATCCACCTCAACGGGGCTTTTGTTTCGCTTTCCCTGTCGGATTTCCAGGACAACGTGGGGCTGGCTACTTCCATGGCGCAGCCGCGCGTTCTCCACGGCACCACCGCAGCTCGGGTGCCTCCCGACGCGCGTCGCAATGTACTTCCCTATCCCTCGACCGCGGCTTGGCCCGTTCTGTCTTCCACGCCCTAACCCCGCCCCATTCCCTGACGCAGTCCGCGCTGTCCAGCTCCCTCTTCAGTCTGCAATTCTTCTTATTGTTGCTTTCACTTATATGACGTCTGGAAGTCGGTAAGGAACGGGACTCCGTCTTTGTTGAGGACAACTTTGTATGGCCTCAAATATTTCTGCCGAACACACAGATAAGATCAGATCAGATCCAGATCAAGCCAGACAAAGGTCGAACGTTGCTAACGGACGACCATACTCACACGGCAGTGTCAAGGCGCGGGTGTCGGAAATCGGCACAGGGCACGACAGCGCGGCGCGACGGGACGGGTGTGCGGAAAAAGGGGCGGCGGCGAGGGGAGTGCGGCTGTGTGACGTGTGTAGCGCAGGGTGGGCATGAAACGGGGGGAGGAGGTGGAGAGGTGGGGGCCGGATCCTCGATCCTGGACTTCCTCGACCAAAATCCGCAGAGCTCCGTCAACGCCACCATCGCGCGCAACGCGCAGTCGGGCTATGAGAAGTCGGGCGGCGAGAATACGGCGTGGCGGCGGCGTGGCGAGAGGATGGGACGCACGAGCGGACGAGGGCTACGCCACGGGGACAGGACGAGACATGCGCGCGGAGTTGTTGCAGCGGCGAGGCTGGACAGGACGGGTTAGTCCAAGACAGCGGCGACGACGTTGTATAGACCTTCCTAAACGTGAGAAGCGGGCTGTGGCAATTGCGAATCGGGGTGCTCACCGTGTTACAAATTGCCCAGCATCGTGCCCCAAGTCGGTGAAGGGCGGGTTCTAACGGGCGAACGGGATGTTCTAAGCAATAGTAGGAGTGTTATGACTGGGTGGAATTTTACGAAAGAGGTGTGCGCTTCTCCGCAAACGACTTCTAATTTCCGCAGTCAGTTTGCTGACACAGCGGATGTCGCCAGGTCACCCCCCATGGCACAGGCATACCAGCGCAAGGTACGTAATTGGCCTCTTCGCTCGCTTGGATAGCGATACGTGCGGCAGCGGCGGCCAAAGTAATGGCAGCGGGAGACGTCCTGCACACTGGCGAAGACGACCAACGAGTTTAGTTCGCCCCCCCGCCCGAGGTATGGACAATAACAGATACCTTGGCCAGCTGAATCCACCGCATCCGCCCGCTCTTCCGACGCCAACGACCCCAAACGTCCAAACCACCTTGCAGGACGGTGGTTTAGAAGCTATGGAAGAGCTTTTCCCGGTTCGGTCCCAAGTAGGGTCAAGTTAAACCGGTAATACCTAAGGGCAGGAGATTCAGGGTATACCAGCAGAATGCGCTGAATGAATGTACAATGATATGCGGAAAACAAAGGAAACAATAGTCGGGTGGCAAGCGATGGGATAGGACGCACAACGAGAACCCAGTCCCGGCCATCTTTCATCAGCTTGAGGACTAGATGTCGTTCCACGGCGTCAGTCGTGAGCGGTGGTCGGTGCAAAAAGACGGCAAACGCACCCTTCTTCGCGTTCCGCTGCTCGTTCTGGGTAGACGATGCTGGCAGCCCACGCAGGTGCAGCTCGTCCAGCCTCATCAGCCCGAGCCTCAGCCTGCACAGCTTGAAACCGAGATGGGATGGGTCCGAATAGGTGGAAGCGGAGGCGGAAGGGATTGGGCGACTAGAGCCACAAGCAAAAAGAACAGCAAAATACGACAGGACTGCAACGGCAGTGCCGTTGTAATTTTGCTATTCAAAAACTTGCGAGCCGGGATGTCGGGGTAGGGGTGGATGGAGTGGGGAAACGGGGACGAGCGGGGTGAGGCAGGGTGTGGGAGCCAAGAGAACAGGGTAAAGTGGAGGGGTAGGTGGTGCGCGCGGTCCGGACTGCGCGGAACGACCTTGAGGTGTAACCGCCGACGCTGGGAGGGCGAGTGAAGCGAGACGATGGCGCGGACACGATGATATACGGTGGGGAGACTATGGAGGTGGAAGTAATACATAGTTAGAAAGCGAAGTTCAGAAGGGAGAGGACGAAATGGGTAGATGAATTCTAAGCAGGTTCACGCACCTCGGTAGAAAACCCGTATAGTTTCGCGTATAGCATTCGTACTCATGTGTCCTTGCTACTTGAGGTGCGGACAGGGTGTGCTGGCTAACAAAAAACGTCAGTATATGCACAAAAGCGGACAAGAAGGGGAGAGGGAAGGTAGGAAGGAGAAAGAATGGGCTATGGAAGAGGGTTTAGAAGGGGGTGAGGGAGAACAGAAGCTCACAAAATCCAGTGCGACAACAGACCTAATCCATGGCAGAAGGTGAAGCCATGATCTCGAGCGCTCGGGTGACCGGCGTGGAGGAACTTCTGCGGTAGCAATGGTAGAGTATCAGCATTGCAGTAGAGTAGGATAGAAGCGTGCGCACCGGAATATTTGTGAACATGAGGTTCAGCGGGAGGGGGATAAATGTGCAGAGGGCCTCGTTGGTGTCAACAGAGGTGCGGCGCCACAAACGGAGAGGTAGAGAACGGCTTTGGCGATGTCACTCAGCACGGCCCATAGCATGGCCAGAATCTCTCTGGGATACCGGGAGAGGTTTATGAATCAGTCAAGGAAGCTTTGCACATTCTACATGTGGTTTACCTAGTTTCTTAGACCGCCAAAAAAAAAAAAAAAAAACATCAGATCACGATCGACATAGGGATCCCTGGTTAGCTGTGTACAACATTGAATGTTCTCAGGCTTCCGAATTTTCCGCGCGCTATCCGGGAGTGAATACATGTGTTGGGATTGGTGTTGGCCAATTTGATTTCGGAGGGATTGGCGGTGAGTGATTAACCGTTCTTTAACGAAATCCCTCGTAACCTGTGCTAAAGCCCCATTTAGCGTTGCTCGTTCGCTCTTCCTCTGGCTTTCTGCCATTCTTAACTCCTTTGGTCCATCATATTCTTCCACACTTTTTAACCCATGATGAACGTCACACCTAATTTCGGTTCTTTCCGCGCCGCGGAACAACTGCGAACCGTCAAAGACAACCCCAATTGGGACCCTTGAGCAGTAAAGACGAGTCTCGTGAATTACCAGCTCCCCCAAACGACTCAATTCAGACACAACATTCTCACTGCGGCCTGCGTTTGTCTATGTCTATCTCCTTTCGGTCTCATAGTGTTCCCCGAGAAACCCCAAGTGGCTCAACAGCTGATTTATACGCAGCTGTTGCTCGACAGGACGCAGTTGGTGCACAGTCTGATTTGATACGTAGTCATCGCGCCGGAAGCCACGCAATCCTCCCCAAAGGGTTCAGTTCAAAAGGAAGGCTCCCGTTACACCCTTCTTCTTCCCAATCGCATCGCTCTGTACCCCCCCCTCCCCTGCTGCCCGGTCCTCTCTTCTCACATTCTCTCTGTCTGTTACCACGGACAATGCGGCAAGAAATAAAACAGCAAACATCGTCGAAAACATCTCTAGCTCGAGCACAAATCATGGACCTTGCAAAACCGTGCGACTCTCCGCCTCGTCTTGCGCAGTCTGGACACGCATCAAATCCAGAACGACCCGTCAACTTCTGCATCAACATACTTTCCGGACTGCCATGTTCAGCTATGCTAGCGAGTCCACTTTAACCTTCAATACTTCGCCTTGACGTTCAAGTATTCAACACCCAAGCCGGGAATCCTCCACCAGAATCAACGCAACATTGCCATTTAAACGGAACCCTCAAGCCGTGCAAGAAGCTCAAACTCACCTCTAGATACCTGGCTAAAGCATGTACTATTTGCACGTCCTTCTCGACCCTTTTTTTTGTCCGGAAGACTGGGCCGTAATCTTTCAGATAGGTTCAACCAATTGTTCAGCTTAAACTCGTCGCCATCATTGAATAGTTGGGGTTCCTCAATGCCTCGAGCTTTGCATCCGGGTGAGTCGCTTTTTCCATTCTAACAGTCCCCACTCCTCAATTCTTCCGGACTGTACATGACGGGGAGTGAATGAGAAGGTATGCATTACCGTCTCCCAGTTTCCCAGCTCTGAATAAACACCAATGTTATCTTTGATCCAGCGCGATGTTCTCTTCCACCTGCTTGCCCTGCCCCGGGAGTTACCATCACACTGCCCCGCCACTGTGATTTCGACTTGGTTTCCTATTTCCTATTTCCTCCTTCTGGAAATGCGCTGGTCAGTTTCGTTTCAAAGTACTTTCTTACACCCGCGCTGATTTGGCCGTATTAGATCGGATAGAAGCTAGCGGCGGTGCACGCAGGCGCGGAAGCTCATCGGTAACAAACCGAATGGCAACAGGAGAAAACATACCAGTGAGCATACCAGTGTGTCATAGAGGTGTCTATTGGCTGACACAGACGCGCCAAACTCAGTGAAAAATGAATTAGCCTTGGTAGACCCGTCGTGCTCGTTTTAGCCGTAGTCGCGGCGCTGTCGGGAGTCCCAGCGGCGATGCACCCCTCGCGTTATATATAGTTCTCAATGAATACAAATCCTTTTCCCGGCGCGCTTTGGTCACATCTATGTTCAATTACAAGGCTGACAGTCTGTTCAACTTCCAAACCTTTACAGTAACCAGTGTTTATTTAAGTCATTTGAAATTTGATTCTTGAAACCTTAGAGAGTTATTTCAATGCGCGGCTCTTACGCCGGAGCGTAGCGAAGGCATACCTTGTGGTGAAAAAGAAGAGGGACTTGCTTTGGTAAGCGCTCGAGGGCACATTCTTTTGGCCTTGTTTGGTCTGATGTGATGGTATCAGGTGAGAATCTCTCGCACTGTTCGAAATTTAGCTGGATTTTGAGATGGATTCGATCCCCAGACCGCGCCCGCAGATATTGTGAGAGAAGGTAAAAATTGGGGCGTGAGGAGGGTCATACAGGTTGCGAAATGTTCGCTGTCAGATCCACTCCTTAAGCTTGTCCACTCCCCTGCCCGGACGACCTCCTGCACGCGCGCGTAGTCTCTCGTCTGATTCTTCTCAGGCCACCAATCACAAGGAGAAGGTCATTAGTCTTTTTTGGATTGCATCATGTGGTATGTATCCAACGCGGCGGCGACAAAAAAATCGGGTACGGTACGTACGAGACTTGTAATGTGTATCTGTAGGGTACGAACGAAGCTGAGTATAAGGCGAGGGGACGGAAACACATGGAGATATCACAAGTATACGAGAGAGGATGGGTGTTTTAAAAAAATACAGCGTACGAGCGAGAACAGACATAACGACAACCATGAGGACGGTATCAAAAAAAAAAGTAAAGATGGCGATGGAAGAAGGATAAAGGTAATAATAAGACCGTCAGGGGAAGAAAGAAAAAAATAAATATATACGAATAGTGCGGGCGGGATTTTTGGCGACACCTCCCCCATCTACTCGGGGCTCTCGCCCCTCTACTCCTCCCTCCCCTCGTCACGTTCTCTGCGCTTGTGGTGCGGTGGCCGTGCCGGCGCCTACACCATCGGGCTCCTTCCTGCTGGTCCGGCTTTTTCTGTTGTGGGTTTGGCGTGCCTGGGTGCGAGCCCACGCCGTTGGTGGCTGCGGGTGGGGGACCAGAGGAAGCGACGACGGGGGCTGGGCGGGGCGTACGAGGTAGTGGTGGCAAGGTTCGGTTCGACCTGAACCGAACCTGAACCGGACGCGGGTTCGGCGTTCAGGTTCAGTGAATGCTTGAACCTGAACCGAAGGTTCGGTTCAGCGTTCGACGGAGAGCAGGCGCGTTCGAACGCCGAACCTAAAAATTGGTCAGGTGAGTGATTTCTACACGAGTTTCTCCACCGTTAGCGCTCGATTTACCTCACATTGCATAGCCCGTGTATTTATACATCGCAGAGAACACCTAATCCTTCTCTTCGAGCCAAATTCAAGGCAATTTCGATGTCAATTGATGACAGTTTGGTGTCACGTAATTTTCTAACAAACT